>JASANG010001627.1:0-130274 GCA_030248215.1 Enoplolaimus lenunculus
AGAGATTGTTTATAGCGCAACAATATTATCAAAACACGCACAAGGCGAAAATATTTTTAAAAATGTTGTTATGTGTGTGTATTTATTATACACTACACATAGTAAACCGGTATTCAGCTGTGATATACACGTTTAATATTATGCTGTGATCTAGTATTCTGTGATATTTTTCAATTGTTATATTACCCAGATTGTACGAAAAACAGTTAGCTGTGATACTTGACTGTGATAACAACACCTGTGATAATATTATTATTTGCTATAACTATGATAGGGAAGGTCCCAAAATAATATAGCCAACAGATTCGTAAGCTATCGTATCCAAAAATTGGTATGGAGTTTCCGGTATCGTGCGAATTCGTTCTGAATTCACTGTCGCATTTGACACATACACCTATAATTAGTAAAATTCGGGCTTTTCGGAGACCATCGTGGTCACCATGTGAGCCAGGTATATATTAATGGCCTGGGGTCTGGATATTAGGGTTGTTAGGGGACTGGGCGAGTTCATCCAATTCCAGCCTTAACAGGGGTTTCGATCTCCGATTTAGCACTCAGAAGCCCGTCGAACTCGCTAATAAACAAGACTAGGGTTAAGCTTTAATAACAAGTAAGATAACATATTAATACGAACAAGTAAGGACACAACTTACGAATACCAACACGATTAGTTTTCAATACTTAGGATTGAAAACTAAGTAAAAACTAAGTTGAAATTAAATCTAAATTCCAAAAAGAGCTAAAGCAGTATTAATGCTGCGCAAAGCAAAACAATTTGAAAACAATTAGAATTCATTCCAATTTCCCGGAAAATTGTCACCACGCAGAACAATACAAAACTACAGACTGAATTGCATTCACAAAACAACAATTTGCATAAACTTCAATCCAGAATCAAACAGGTTCTTCAGAGCAAAATACCAGCTATTTTGCTCTTACAATAATTTTCCTTAAAGCTGGTTCTTAATCCAGACGGAAAATATTATCTCTTTTACTTTTCCAGATTTTCCTCTCAAAGAGGAAAACCAGTTTTTGTCTGCTGAGGTAATTATCCGGAAAATATTCTAAGTCCACGGGTATGTCATCACCCGTCTATATTTCATAGTTTCCTTACACGGTTATGTCTTTACCGCTTAGGCATCAGCGGTAGCAACCGCTCACAAGCGGTCGCGGCGCTGCTTGAACCACTTGTGTTAACTTTTATATGCGTTGTTTTCCAATGTACTACGCAATGTACTGAGTAGCTACTATTCAAAGTGTATTTCGTGTTAACTTTTTTATTTGTGTTCTATGTATTCGGGTATTTTATCGCGCAATATCCGACAGGAACAGTTCAGACTCTTTGTTAAGCAGCTGGAACAGCAGGTATACGAGCAGAGATTGACCTAGTGGCCTTACATTTGTGAACACGTATACTGCCGGCTAGCATACAATTACACAAGGATGAGAGTCTCACATCTCGAAAATTCCAGAATCTCGCGTAGTCTAAGTTTCAGCGTTTGAAACTGAGGCTCCGGTATTCCCGCTTGCGAATTCTTGCAACGAGAACTCGCAGCTACACTACAACTTGCATGAAATGCTTGCAACTGCAAGTATATGCAAGGAAACCGCGTAGTCTAAGTTTCAGCGTTTGAAACTGAGGCTCCGGTATTCCCGCTTGCGAATTCTTGCAACGAGAACTCGCAGCTACACTACAACTTGCATGAAATGCTTGCAACTGCAAGTATATGCAAGGAAACACCATTTTCATTCTAATCTTGACATGAATTTATATGAATAATTTGCAGTTGACTGCAATAAAAATTAAACATAACTTTAAATTATCATTCAAGCCAATGATGATGAATTAATTCGACTTGCAAAGCTATATTTTAATATTTATAAAAAGTAAAAAATTGACTACCCTAAGATTCTGACTTAGGTCCCCTATTATTTCTGATATTCATAAATGATTTGCCTGAATCACTAACTTTCACCAAATGTAAATTTATGCAGATGATGGAAAAAATTTTCTTACCTGTACGTACCTGTGGGTGGAAATTCTGACTTAAGGTTACAAAGAGATCTTCCATATTTTCTAAATATAGCAAAATATGGCCACTGAACGTTAATGTGGCAAAATGCGCTCCATTAAGATTATACGAACGTATAAATCCGGTTTTAGATACATATTATTTTGGTGAAAAAGTGATTCTCTCGTTCACTCGTGTTAAAGATTAGGGTATCATGATGTCACATTATTTATCTTTTTCTAACCACTATAATGAATTATCCTGCAAATCATTTCATTAATTGGCATTATTCTACGAACACTTACAAGTAGAGACATAAGTTTTATCAACTGAATATTCTTTGCCATATGAGATCAATCTTGGAGTACACTAGTGTTATTTGGTCTTCATTAAACGTTCAGGATATAGATTGCATTGAAAATATACAACGAAAATTGACTAAAAGAATTAAAGGACGTAAAGCTAAAACTTATTCTGATCGACTTTTAGCCACCAATACAGAGTCATTTTGCTCAGAAGAATTTTTAATTTGTTAATGGTGTTTAAAATAATAAATGGCTTAGTTCAGTTGCAGTTTGAAGAATTTTTAAGTATGTGGTGCCTGGTGTTTTACCAGAAGAAATAGTTATAAGTTGTACCCAAAAGCACTCGAATTCATAAGGTACTAAATTCATTTAACTTTCGTGTAGTTAACATATGGAACTGTTTACCCGATAACATTGTATGCCCACCATCTCTGAATACGTTTAGGAACAGTTTGTTTTCGAAGAAACATATTCTGGCTAAGTTTTTGGAAGGGCGAGCATTTAGAAACCCATAATGGTTTATTGCAAGATGGTATCGCATGGTATAGAACCTATTTTATTGCATGTTAAAATGTTCATATGTCCATACTTCAACAAATTTCTTTGTTTCTTTCTTATGAGTTAATTCCTGGCGTATATTACTCGTCATGACTCAGCTACAAGTTCTTCGATTAAATTTTTATAAAACTTGCACCTGCAAGTTTAAATATAAGAAACATTCACGCATCAAGTACGCTTTACTTGAAATTTCTTGAATTGAAAACGCTTTCATACCCATGCAATTTCTATTCAGTGCTTGAAAATGTAAAACTAGTCCGTCACCATCGCTGTAGATTGCGAAATATCAAACAAGTTTGCTATTTGAACTAATTCAAGCTTCTTGACTAAATTCAAAACATGTGAATTAATTCAAGAAGCGCACAGTAACACAGTTTTGGATCAACCAATCAAAATGCAAGTGCAAGAAATTCAAGCGACTTTACAACAACTGCGTTCACACGTGCTAATTAAATTCAATTGCGTGAACTCCGGTGAAACATCCGTCCCATGTTGATTTGGCGCCAACGTAAATATTCAAGCTCTTATATCGGGTCAACAAACAAAACCCGACTCTCATATGACATTCGCTTACAAACCACCACTCTCAAATGTTCAACGTGTACAAAAGCCAGTATGTCACATGATACTGTTGGTGCGAATATCATATGATATTCCAAAATATCAACAAATCATATGATAATCACGGGGACAGTGTAATATTTGGGTACTAGACAATTTGGGTATGTTACCTCAAGTATGCGGACATTTTAAAACTTATATGATATTCGCAGACAATACCTCGAATATTATGATATTGAAGAACAAGGTGACCCACACATGATAATAGCAGACAAATAACAATTTATCAATACAATATGGGTTCTATAACCAGACAAAATGTTACCCAATAGTCTAATAGGGACAAAACATGTCCCAAGCTGTACGGATGATAACGTGAACCCCGCATTAGTCTGTGGGCCAACAAAAGTTTAGTGAACTTAATTCGCAATCAAATGACTGTTATATGTGCAAAAAGCACATCACTAGTTTTTGGTGCAAAATCATGCGATATTAAGCCAGTCAGTATTACTAATATGATTTCTGAGAGAGCGCTCCCTATTGTATTGTGCGATATAAGGTCGATCTGTTTCGCTTATATGTGATTGTTCTCATATGTATATTTTGTGCCAAATAAATGAATATACCGTATTTACGTTGTTTTCGTATTTAATATTATATTAACCTTCTTTGAGCGGAATAGGACTTTCAAAATTCGTGATTTGGAATTTTTATGAGATGTTTCGATAGTGGTGTACAAAAACTTCTGAGCCTCTCAAGAACGTTTCATTTCTCAGGCTCAAAGGGTTTAAAACTGTGTCAATCTCAACTTCTTCATTGAGTCTCCCATTCCTGCAATTGCATATTGCACATGCACGCATGGTCCAGAAAAAGTGTGTCACATGCTTACGTGTCTCTATTTTCACCAGGGTCATTCATTGACCGTCCATCCCTCTTTGACTGGATACCGTGTTCAAAGCACGCTACCTTACCACTGCGCGCACAACGCAAGCCCCGTGTCAGTCAAGGGAGGAACCGATACCTCAGACCTTTTTACGAAGCAGTTGGAAAAGCAACCATACAGAGCGGGGATCGAACTAGTAACCTTAGGATTCCGAGGCAAGCGCTCTACCACTACACTACGTAGCCCGCCTCTTCAACTGTTTTTATAATCGACTTATTTGTCGACATGTATGTTGCCGGCTACCATAAATTGCATATGTACCAGGGCAAGCATGTGTATCATTTTTACACGCGGTAAGTACTGATGGACATTATGGATATCCCGATAATTTTGTTTTCCGGACATTATCGATTAGACCTTTGATATATCTGGATACTAATTTTAACTAAGGTGGCAACAAAAGTTTCGACTCGAGGTCAAATTTGGTAAAAAAAATGAAGCATCAGCATCAAATTTGCTGTAATCGGTGTAAGCATGTGAGACATACGTGCTGCAATGCAATGCATAGTATGCTGTAAGTGGGCTTAAGGAATCGAATGTCGCTAGTTCGAAAGCACCTCGTTTACCCGCTCATGCTTGTCCTAGTATATATGCATTACACTATATTGCATGCTAGTCGGCAGCATACGGTCGACGTATATAGTCGACGTTAATACATGGAGAAGCGGGGTGCGTGACATATTTTTAGAGTGTTTGCCAAAGGAACCGTAGGTCGCTAGTCGAACCTTAATGTATCCCACTTTTCCAGCTGCTTATTTAAAATTGCTACGCCTTGAGGGTAACGGTAAATTGCTGCATTGCGAACACGGTATTCAGTCGAGAACAGGATGGGTGCTCAAGGGACGATTTTTGTGTAAATTGGGGCATGCAACCATAAGGTGTATGTTTGTTATACATGTTCGTCATATGTATGTGATTCATTGCACTGTATGCTGTATGTGTGCTTGCCAGCAACATATGGTCGGCATATCTAGTCGACAAAAAATGCCGTTGGAGAGGTGGGCTGCGTTGCGCAGTGGTAGAGCGTTTGACCGGGGATCCGTAGGTCGCTAATTCCAACCCACCTATGGGCCTGCTTTTCCAGTTTATTAACAATTAAAATGATTGTAGACTGACAGCACTCGTTAAAAACGTTAAACTGATAGAAATTTTATTATAACCGGCGGGGTTACTAGTTCGACGCGTATAGCACAGATTTGCATCAGATTTTTGACAGGCGGAGATTGGCGAATAGAGCTCATTATTTTTTCTGTTGCTAGTTTTTGTGCATCGGCAACTGAATCTGACATGTATGTGTACCTTTGGATAACTTCCAGGGAATTCTGTAGCTAAGATTAGTAATAGACGCAAATAATTATTGTTGCGCATTTCTGTCAAATTCCTTACTTAAGCATGAATTTGTCTATTACTGCTGCAATTAGAGCTTCGGTAAGTGTAAAGAATGCATGCAAACAACTTATATGTGTTAGTTTACTTTATTTAATTTTGATATTAGTCGACTATGGTGTGTTACAGTTGTATATTGAAAAGTATGTACGGAATTGTCCAATGTATTATTGAATACGGGTGGATGTGTATTTTCAAATGCAGTAATATAAAGTAACTTTTGTCAAGAGCTACGGTTTAGCAAGGTTTTAAGGCAAGCTATAACGTGGCTTTGTGTACAGTACGTATAATTTTACAACTTATTCACATACGTACGTACCGATTTTAACTCTTGCTATTAATTCGATTCATTATTGATATATTTGCTTTCGTTTTTGATGTATTATCCTATGTTATCGTTTCTAACTTCTACAACAAACATCGAGAGAATCGGAAGACTGTTTACACCCCTTATTTTTTATCTTTGTATCTATTAAGGTTTGATTTTCTATTTACAGCGTGTGACGATGTTGTCAACAGCTCGTACATCAGGGGTTATGACTTCGTCAAATGGGGTGTCGCAACTTGGAACGGTATGTTTAGTCTTAGTAGCGTACAACTTATAAATTTTCTGAAAAGATAATAATATGGCTTAAGAATTAAGATTACGAAAAAACTTGTGGACTTAGGTTCTGCTAAGGCGATGGAGCACTTTTTCAATGAGAGTATACAACTGGGCTCTTTTCGTGGTGGAAACAGTATATATATGCCGAACATTATGTTGTGTGTAGCCATCGTTGCAACCTGTGATTAGGGGTAGCACTGAGTAAATGTGGGGCATTTATTTGAGATTACCATTCCAAAATGAAATGCGTGTGGGAGCTTCTGCCTGCTGCTCTTTTGCAGTGTGTAACAGCAACAGTGCATGATACAAGAGTATGCAACTCTTAGGGTTCCGCATGACACAAAATGTACCACCGGGCGTTGCGTTTTTGGCAGCCCCCCTTGTTTAGAGGGGCGTCGTTGTCACATGCGAAACCCTAAATTAAACTATAAGTGGTTCATTTTTGTTGGCGGGTACATAAAGTGTCATGGTGCTTACAATAAAGGGGGTAGGCCAAAAACGCAACGCGGGCCGGGTACGTTCTTTCCTACACAGAATGTACGCAGTTGCATACTCTTGTTAAAGTATGCATCATCCACTCTTTGTAATAGTGAGTACTATATCACGGTGACTTCTGTTAGAGATAACAGAACTAAGCATGTCAGAGAGCACAGTTGTTAATACAAAAACCATTGCGGAAACAAAATAATAAATTATGAAGCACAACTAAATTAGTGTGATTAAGGTTTTCTGTTTATTGAAATATGCACTTTATATTCGTCTCCAGTGGCGTATTTTGCTATCTGGCTCCGACATTTTTTGGCATTTAGTTGCACCTGGTGCCTATTGTGTTTTTGTCGTGTGTGTAGTTTTATAACAGCAAAATTTGAGTTGAAACACGCACGCCGCAACCATAATTAAAAATATTTGAGGAAACTTTGGCACATGTCTTTTGCTTGTGTTTTAAGAAAATCATATATATGTATCAGGGTGCAACCGGAATTCCGGTTCCGGTTCCGGCATTTTTTCACCTTCCGGTTCCGGTTCCGGTAAATTTTTACCGGATTTAAAAATTCCGGTGTTATAATTTGGCCGTTTTTTTAACTTTGCTAATCTTTAAGAATCTCTTTAGAAAGCCACTTGTATTCCGAATATAAGCCATTGATGGTGGATTTCACTTCAGTCGACGACGAAAATCTAAAATACAACAAATAAAATAAATATCTATGTTCGACTAAGGTTATTTCACAAATAATAGAGCAAAAAATAAGATTAAAATGAAATTTTTGGTGAAATGCATTTTTCACTTTCCGGTTCCGGTTCCGGTAAAATTTTCAAATTCCGGTTCCGGTAAATTGTAATTCCGGTTGCACCCTGATATGTATGTATATTCCATTACGTACCTCGATTGGCCTGCGGTCCTATTCGGAAACACAGTGGGTAACAGTTGTATTTTAAAATACGGGATCCAGTCGATAATCACGCATTTTCTATGCTTACTGGTAGCATCTTTGTCATATGGAAATTTTCACGTTTCAGCTCCCATGCGCTCAGAAAAACCAACACCAACACTGTTTCCTTCACACCACGTGTGTGAGACGTGATATTGATTCTGCAGCAAAGTTTATCGGTGCAGGAGCAGCAACCGTAGGAGTTGCAGGATCAGGTTAGAAAATATAGTTTATGACATTTTAAATTTTATCTGGTACCGAATACCGCGCTTCTGTTAACGCAAAAATCGGCATGAATGAGTTTAATTTTAGTTTGTTGAAAAGAGTAAGGTTGCGCTATACTCCGCTATACTCGCCGCACGTTGTCGGACGCCGGCGCACGGTAAAAATTTAGCCGCACGCCGACGCGCGGCACAGCTCGCAACACCGTAAAATTTTGCCGCACGACAACGCGCGGCACTGTCAATCTTATTGTTAAAAATACCGCATGCCGGAGCGGCGGCGTCAGGCGGCTCGCAGGGAATATTGCACAACCCAGCAATGACTGGTTGTAAATTTCGATCTTTTATAAATGGCGAGGAGGCACCATGGAAACTGAATTTATTGTTAAAAACTTGCATTATATAAAGTTCAAAATATAACAAATTGACAAATGGTAGCGCGTTGTTGCTTAATATGCTTTAAGTAAGTTGTCTGCGCTGAGTTGTATGTTTTCTTGATAATATCTTGTGGTGATTTGCTATTCTTTTGATATTTTCAGGAGCTGGCATTGGAACAGTTTTTGGTTCTCTGATTATTGGTTATGCACGGAATCCGTCTCTCAAACAGCAACTATTTTCATACGCGATTTTAGGGTTTGCGTTGTCCGAAGCAATGGGTTTGTTTTGTTTGATGATGGCATTTTTGTTACTGTTTGCGTTTTAATTTGTTTTATATTTTTATCTACATGTAATTCTGGTATTAGTATCGATTCTATTTAGGTAATATTATGTGTAATAATTGTATTTTTAATCGCGGCCACCGCCTATAAAATATGGCTAATTCAGCAAAAAATGTTATGGAAATCTTGGTGTATGTATAGATTTCCGCTTCTCCTTGTCAGACGAAATGTTTTGAAAAGTGTATATTTTTGTGTGGTTTGTAGAATAGTCCTTACATGTGGTGCAGTTTTGCTGAGTTAGCTTCGCTAACCTCTGTGTGGTTAGAGCGGATTTATCGCGTTGCTCTGGGCAGTTCTTAGAGTTGTGTTGCTTTCATGAAGAATCAAAGCGCACAAGGGTCATGTTCGTGATTCAAAATTTGAAGTGTTTTAAAACGTTTTGCGTGCTGGATTAATATTTCAATCTGTTAATAATCGAAACTATAACGGTACGTTGATATATGATTGGATTTCGCTCTGTGGTCGATTCAGACAGATAAGATCCCTCCAAAGAAGCCAAACGCAATTTTAGTACTGAATACCAGGGTTCCATCGAAATTTCGATTCCGGCTGAAATTCCGGCATAATTTGACTTCCGATTCCGGCTGACTGCTGTTCCGATGCCGGAATTCTGATTTTTCGGTTGAGTTTTTAAGACGATTGAGCTTAGGTTTTGCTTGTTTTGTTTCGTTCATTTGCAATTATTCTATTGGTTTTTTCTTATTAAATATTCCGAGTTGTCACGCGCATTTCGTCAGCTATGTAAACAATTTTTACTGAAACTGTGAACAGTAACAGAAACCGGCATACTGCAACAAAAGTTAAAAGTCATGCACCTTTAGCTTTTTAATGGAATTACTTAAACTTGATTCCGATTCCAGTTCCGACAGTAAAATTTGATTCCGATTCCGCTTCCGACAAAATCTACTTCCCGTTGGAAACCTGCTGAGTACTAAACAAAATTTTGGTTTTGGTGGTCGTGGCTTGTGAAGCGCCTCATTGGTTCCTCTTGAACCATTACCTGATGTGTGTCTTGCGTTATTGTAAATCTCTAGTGCATGATAGATTTTGCGCCTAGTTTTAATAAATTACTGTATTTCAACATTCCAGTGAGCAGGTAGCCTGAAGTGTTTTACCGTATACAAAAGTTGGACAAACTTACTTTTATGGCCGTAACAATAGATTAAGCGTATTACTAAGCCAAAGGCTAAGCGTTATAAAAGCGTATTCGTAAGCCTAAGCTTAAGTATAAGCCTAAGCAAAAAAATGTCTTGAATGTTGGCGTACTCTTAAGCCTAGGCCTAGGAATACGCTTTTACAACGCTTAGGCTTTGGCTTAGGAATAAATGTCTTGGATGTAGGCTTACTCTTCCAGGCCCACCAGAAAGCGGGACGGCCCAAAACTAACATGGGCTCAAAAGTTTGTGGCTGTAGCAATGGTATTAATCACTTTTTAAGTTACCCTTTACACGATTTAACGAAATTTGAACCGGGGATTTGAACTTCAAGCTGAGGGATAGATAACACAAGTTACAACGGTGAGTGCATACCTTTTTCAGGGCAAATTTTGCAGAATTATAAAGGCAAACCAATATATACTTGTGTTCACTTTCTCCTCGTTCACGGTTAAATAATGAGCGCTTGTTTGCAAGCCTAAAGGTAGATATGAGGAAAAGTTTACAGGAGGCAAATTCAAGCTCTGACCCATGAATACTTTTCTGCCGTGCTAAAATTCCACAGCTTCGTCTATAAAAACTGATAGCAGACTAGTCTCAGCTATCACAACTGGTAGCTTGTATATGTTTTGGAGTTTTGTGATTTCGGTAAGGGTTGCGCTTAAATTTAGAATTAGGCTTAAGCTTAGGAGGCAAAGGCTCCGGCTGCTCAGATATTGTATTAGATATTATAAGCGAACGACATCTCCAGGAATCAACGTATATATACAAAAAGCCATATGTCACATGATACCGCGAACATTTATAGGATTATCACATGATATTTGGAAATTCAACCGAAAATCACGTGGCCAATGTTAATCTGAGGGGCGTCCCGTTTTCCCACGTGACAGCAATAGGCCAGCACTCCTGTTCACTTATTTGTGCTGGGACCGAGGGACAGCTTCCAGCTTATGTTTTTGGTGGGTCGGTCGGACAGCTTCGAGCGTGTGTTTTTGCTGGGTCGGGCGGGACTGCCAGAGCAGCTTCGAGCCTGTGTTTTCGCTTGGTCAGCCGGGACAGCTTCGAACCTGTGTTTTTGCTTGGTCTGACGGGTCAGCTGGGACAGCTTCTAGCCTATGTTTTCTCTGGGTCGGGCGGGACCGCCAGGACAGCTTCGAGCCTGTGTTTTTGCTTGGTCGGCCGAGTCAGGCGGGACAGCTTCGGGTATGTGTTTTCGTTGGGTCGGCCGGGTAAGCAGGGACAGCTTCGAGCCTGTGTTTTTGTTTGGTCGGCCGGGTAAGCAGGGACAGCTTCGAGCCTGTGTTTTTGTTTGGTCGGCCGGGTAAGCAGGGACAGCTTCGAGCATGTATTTTCGTTGGGTCGGTCGGGACAGCAGGGATAGCTGCGAGCCTATGTTTTTGCTGGGTCGGCCGGGTAAGCAGGGACAGCTTCGAGCCTGTGTTTTTGCTTGGTCGGCCGGGCAAGCCGGGACAGCTTCGAGAATGTGTTTTCGTTGGGTCGGTCGGGACAGCAGGGACAGCTGCGAGCATATGTTTTTGTTGGGTCGGTCGGGATAGCCGGACAGCTTCGAGCCCATATTTTCCTGGGTCGGTCGGGACAGCTAGGACAGCTTCGAGCCTATGTTTTTGCTGGGTTGGTTAGGACAGCTTCGAGCCTATGTTTTTGCTGGGTTGGTCGGGACAGCTTCGAGCCTATGTTTTTGCTGGGTTGGTCGGGACAGCTTCGAGCCTACGTTTTTGCTGGGTTGGTCGGGACAACTTCGAACCTATGTTTTCGCTGGAGTGGCCGGGTAAGCTTCAAGCGTATGTTTTTGCTGGGTTGGTCGGGACAGCTTCGAGCCTATGTTTTTGCTGGGTTGGTCGGAACAGCTTCGAGCCTATGTTTTCGCTGGGTTGGCCGGGTAAGCTTCAAGCGTATGTTTTTGCTGGGTTGGTCGGGACAGCTTCGAGCCTATGTTTTTGCTGGATCGGTCGGGACAGCTTTGAGCCTATGTTTTTGCTGGGTTGGTCGGGACAGCTTCGAGCCTATGTTTTTGCTGGGTTGGTCGGGACAGCTTCGATCCTATGTTTTTGCTGGGTTGGTCGGGACAGCTTCGAGCCTATGTTTTTGCTGGGTTGGTCGGGACAGCTTCGAGCCTATGTTTTTGCTGGGTTGGTCGGGACAGCTTCAAGCGTATGTTTTTGCTGGGTTGGCCGGGTAAGCTTCAAGCGTATGTTTTTGCTGGGTTGGTCGGGACAGCTTCGACCCTATGTTTTGCTGGGTTTGTCGGGACAGCTTCGAGGTTGTTTTCGCTGAGTTGGCCGGAACAGCTAGGACGCGTTCAAGCCTATAGTTTACGGGTTGATCGGAACAGTTTTGAGCCTACGTTTTCGCCACGGCTGCCAAACTAGCTTCGAAGCATATATTTTTATTTTGCTCGGCCTCTCCCAACAGTTTCGAAGCTGATATTCGTGCTAAACTCCTAGTCTAAAAGCTAAGCATGATAAAGCCTGGGTTACGTCTTATAAGCCTATGGAGAGCAAATCTCAGAATAAGCTTAAGTCTACGTATAAGCCTACTTACTAGAGAGAACAGGTGGGTCGATTATATGCAGTGTTTAATTATGTTAAATCTGACGTCTATAGAGAAAAAATTCAATAAATTTCACTTGCGGCCATCAGGGTGTAACCAGATATTCGTACTCATTTAAGTTAAAATCGGTGCCCGTTTTGTTTCTGTTACTGAAATATCGAAAATTTCGTTATTTTTATGCTCAAAACTGATTATAAATAACGTGAACATCGCGCAGTTCTAAAAATATGTTGCAATTATAGTTTGATGTGAAATAGAAATTAATGCAAAATTTATCCAATGTTACTTTTAGGGGCATCCAGGTTGCTACGACGAATAAATTATTCGATTAGGAGTGTATTTCTTTAGCTATCTTCTGCTCTTTATAGGCTAACACATGTTTAATCACAAATTTAACCTATCAACAATATATTTAATGCAGCTTTATGGGTAAATACAATTTAAAGTTTAAAGGCTGTTAAATGCAAAAAGGTTTCACCGACTGTCACGCATTATAGGAACTCTGCATATGCAACAATTTGAGCCATACGGCACGTCAAGGTTACAACTGAGTGAACCGAATGTGATTCTGGCGGAGTCGAATTTGAATCAGTTTGTGTAGTCAGGAAATCCTATTTCAGAGAGTCAATTTGACTCACCATTCTTTGCAGTGTACATATCCGGATATCCGGAACAAAATGTGCGAAGGTAAGCAGTGCGCAAGCGCAGGTGAAAAAATCTGAGTCCTCACCGCAGTTCGTAAAACGTTAGTCAATAAAAACATGTTAAATTGGTGTTATCATTTCATCGCAAATTTGTTGGCTTTCTAAAATTTTAAAGAAAGAATAGCGGAGACGCAGAAAAATTCAAGATATTGTTTAAATTTCGTCATTTTTATTTCAGTTTGAACAATTGCAACATATCTATAATGAAAAATTGCGAGACATACACGTGATTTCGAACTAATTTTTGAGCATAAAATAACAGAATTTCCAGTGTTTCTATAAAACGGAAACGAAAACGGATATCACGTTACACCCCGGTTGGTAGCTTATACTTTGCAGGTTCAGCACTTCTGACTATATTTTTGATTGGACTGCCGAAACAGCTCTGTCCCAGAAAAACATATTTGCTTCGACGCTGTCCTGCTATATATACTGACCCAGTAAAAACATAAGATTGAAGTTGTCCCGACCAACTCAGCGAATACCTGGGCTTTAAGCTGTCCCAGCTGTTTTGACCCAACCAGCAAAAACATAAGTTCGAAGTTGTCCCGACCGACCCCGCAAAACCTAGCTCGAAAACTGCACCGACTGTGCCGACCGACCCAGCCAAAGTATAGGGTCCAAGCTGACCCAATCGACCCAGCAAAAACATAGGTTCGAAGCTGTCCTGATCGACCTAGCAAAAATATAGGCTCGAAGCTGGCCCGGCTGTCCCGACCGACCCAGCAAAAATATAGGCTCGAAGCTGTCCCCGCTGTCCCGACCGACCCAGAAAAATATAGGTTCGAAGCTGTCCCGACCGACCCAGCAAAAATATAGGCTCGAAACCGTCCCGACCAACCCAGCAAAAATATAGGCTCAAAGCTGTCCCTGCTATCCCGACCAACCCAGCAAAAATATAGGTTCGAAGCTGTCGTAGCAAAAATGTAGGTTCGAAGCTGTCCCGACCGACCCAGCAAAAATATGGGCTCGAAGCTGTCCCCGCTGTCCCGACCGACCCAGGAAAAATATATGCTCGAACCTGTCCCTGCTGTCCCGACCGACCCAGCAAAAACATAGGTTTGAAGCTGTCCCGACTGTCCCGACCAACCCAGGTAAAAGATGGGCTCGAAGCTGTCCCGGCTGTCCAGGTTTGAAGCTGTCCCGACCAACCCAACAAAAACGTTTCACTCCGGGTATATTGCGGTCCCGTGGGTAAACGGGACGTTCCTCAGAGTAACATGGGCCAATCACGTTATATTATGCAGGACAATGTAATTGACCAATGTTACTTCACATGTAATTTATGCGCACGAATAATAATACAAAAATGCGAAAAACTAAGAAATTTTTTTGTGATAGAATGATGAGGTCTTTTTTAATTTTACAGTTTTCCCCGTCAGAAAATTTAATTGATGATAAAATGATAATGTCCTTCCTTACCTTACATTTTTCCACCTTAATAAAATTTTTTGGTTATAAAATGATAACGTACCAACCTTACAATTTTTGCGTTTCATAACATTCCTCACCCCACTCCCCGTCAGAAATTCCTGTATCCACCGCTGTATGTAAAAGTATATACATACATATATATTTGTATACATAAATGTGTATTTTGTTTAATCTCATGTGTTGTTGTTCCGCTGTCCCTTCGTCCCACTGTCCAAATTGTTCGACTATCCCAATCTTCCGTTGTCCCAACGATCCCACTATATCAACTACCCTGCTTCATAACTGTCCCCATTCTCGCCGCTGCTCAACTGTCATAATATTCCCACGTGTCCCCACTGTCCCAACTATGTCAATCGTCTCCACTGTACCGCTCTCCCAACGGTACCCACTGTCCTAATACTCCCAACTGTCCCAGTTCGATCCCACTGTTTCAACTCTCCACGCTGTCCAAAATATCCCAACTGCCCCGCTGTTCCAGCATTCCTCACTGTCCCAACTGTACCCACTATCCAAACTGTTCCAATTGTCAGTACTACCCCAATTGTCCCAACTGCCCCCGCTGTTCAAACTGCCATGCTGTCCCAATTGTCTCTATTGTTCCGCCCGTCTGTTCCCAATGTCGCAACATTCCCAACTCTCCCAAATGACACAACTGACTCTACTGTATGAACCGGCCCCAGACCATATCCCAAAATCGCGAAATCTCACCTTTAACAATATCCTTAACCCTTTCTCACATGAATATTTTCTATTTCCCCTGAGACCTACTTTTATGCTAGGATTCGAACTCCAGTGACTGGAATGGGAGGCGAATACCATCACCACTCAGCTACAGGAGCTTGACGCTCGAGCCCGAGGGGGCTCTCACGTCTTGTGGTGATTTAGTACTGTGTATACGTGTTGCAATTGTTAAACACGATGCGATATATACTATTTAACGTATATATACTGCGCTAAGTTGCCTAGAGGCAACTCAATGTGAGAAGGGGTTATAGATAGTAAATTGAAAATTTTTCGGTTAACCCTTTCTCACATGAATATTTTCTATTTCCCCTGAGACCTACTTTTATGCTAGGATTCGAACTCCAGTGACTGGAATGGGAGGCGAACACCATCACCACTCAGCTATAGGAGCTTGACGCTCGAGCCCGAGGGGGCTCTCACGTCTTGTGGTGATTTAGTACTGTGTATACGTGTTGCAATTGTTAAACACGGTGCGATATATATATACTATTTAACGTATATATACTGCGCTAAGTTGCCTAGAGGCAACTCAATGTGAGAAGTTGTTAAATAAAATCCCAACATCCTACTGTAACGATTAAATTCATGCCAACCATATTTTCTGTCAAAAATACCACAAATTATTTTAAACTTAATTTATTCACATTCCATAACTATAAGCTAAATTTTGGTCTAAATTCGTGTTTCTGTTTTAATGTTTGTCACTACTTCAATTTGCAATGCTAATTGGCACCTGCAACATATATAAATTGTTGTAATTGTACATTTTGGGGGCTCAGTTTTCTGAATAAAGTTTCATACGGTCAGTTTATTTTTTTATACTTCACCTGCGGTAGCCGTGGGTGCATTTTTGTTTAAATAAATCTTGTAACCGAGCGGAAGGCTTGGTTATAGGTCTTAGCTGTTGCTGTTGAACGGAGTGAAGCGCTTGGTTATTACAAAAGTTCAAGCTGGTTAGAATTTAGTATTTATCTACGGAGCCGTAATTTATTTGACTACCGAGGCTAGCGCTTAGTATATATATATCAAATTGCTCGAATTAATTTTATCCCTTTATTGTAGTCATCGTTGCATTGAGTTCCTGCGGAAGCCGTGGGATTTAAAAAATAAGTTTATCGAACTTTTTATGCGCCGTTCGCATTAATTGCTGTAGTAGTTCCGCATCCGATTTTAACTAAATTAAAACAAAAATTCAAAAGAACTCGACTGTGGGCAATAAATATAAGGTTTACGTTATCGTGGTTCACATTAATTTATTACTAGATCAAGCGCCTCGTTACACTACCTTTCACCATATTACGAAATTTCTCTTTCGACATATCCCGATTTCCGAAATAATACTTTCGACATTATCCCGAACTTCCGAAATTCTATCTTCGACCATATCCTGAAATCTCAAGAACCTTTCTTCGACCATATCCCGAAATCCACAAACTCTCAAAATCCTGCCTTTATCATCGCGAAATTCAATATTATACCTTCGATCATATCCCCAAATCCCAAAACCCAAAATCACCCTTTAGACCATATCACAAATGCCAAAAGCCTACCTTCGATTATAAAACTGGCCAATGTTACCCTAAAGGCCGTCCCATTTTACCGGGGCACAGAAATGTACCAGGAGTACCCGTCCACAAAAAATATAATTGGGACAGCGGGACAGTTGGGACAGATGAGACAGTGGGACAGATGGGACAGTTGGGACAGATGGGACAGATGGGACAATTGGGACAATTGGGACAGTTAGGACAGTCGGGACAGATGGGACAGATGGGACAGTTGGGCAGTTTGGACAGATGGGACAGTTGGGACAGATGGGACAGTTGGGACAGATGGGACAGTTGGGACAGATGGGACAGTTAGGACAGAGGGGACAGTTGGGACAGTTGCGACAGATGGGACAAACGGGACAGATGGGACAGTTGGGCGGCAAAAAATCGGCATCCGGCTGCGGCTCCGGTATTTTTTGACGGATATTTGTTCAAAAATTTGAAAAAACGAAATTAAATGACTTAGACTGACTTACTTTTATACCTTTACTGTGTCAATTGTGTTATGTAAACCATTTTAAAGTTTTGAATAAGGTACGTATATTGGATCGCAGGGCGGTAACGACAAGAATAGGAGGTCTAAAAAGGTATATGCCGTAATACGTGAGCTGCCAAGTTACCAATTTTATTGATTATCTGCATGCATATTTATTAGTTAGAACTCAAGTAACTGAAACTACATTCACTGTGGAAACCAGTTTTATATTTACTTCAATCTTAAGGCGATTAATTCAGTTTAGAACAAGTGTAACTTCCCATTCGAAATTTTTTCTCAGAACGTAGCTCCCATTCCAAAATTCTGGCTAGGCCTCTGGTTGCATGCCGGCCACTTTGTACTTTACGTTGCAGTTAACGTGAAGATAAGTCAAAACTAAGCTTAAAAGCGAAACAATAGCCTTAAATCCTAAGCTACATACACCTCTATTTTATAGTCTATTTTATAGTATCTTACAAAATCTTTATGCCCGACCGTGCAACTGAACGTAACGTTTCATACCTAAACAGAATAATAGAATAGGTTCATTGTTAAAGTGTTAAGCTTTGTCACGAAAACACTTTTAATATAGGCCACGGAAGGACGAATTGTGAGTTACGTTCTGATATCTGAATGCTGCTTAGATACTTTATTAAAGGAATATGAGATTATATAAACAATCGAATTAACCATCGGGCTCCGGCTCCGGATCACGCCGGATATTAGATTATCCGGCTCCGTCAGTTTTTGGTATCCGGTCGCACCCTGTGGGACAGATGGGACAGATGGACAGTTGGGACAGATCGGACACTTGGGACAGATGGGACAAATGGGACAGTTAATATATATTATATATTATATATATATTATATATATCCTACGTAAATATATCTGCCTGTGCATATGTAATAAAACAGGAGCACATAAGTGTGCACTCCGGGTATATTTCTCTCCCGGGAAATTGGGACGGCCTTTATAGTAACATGGGCCGTAAAATGTTTATAAGCGTAGCGCCGCTCCGAATCCATTTGTGTGCTAACATAAGAATAAATTTTGAAGACCCAAAATAAACGCAAATTAAGGTAAGTGATGTTTACATTAATAATTTTAACAATTGTCTGCTAAAGTACTGTAGTGACCAGAATACAAGGGGGGTAATAAGAGGGGATCCCCACTTTGAGTCCCAATTAATAGGAGTTGGTATCCCTAATAAGAGGCCGTAAGCGGATAGAGTTTCTAAACCCTAATTAGAGCCCATAAATGTCAATTATCCCTAATTGTAGCACATTAAATGACTCCAGAACCAAATAAAGTTGGGTTCGAAACTTTAAAGCGTAATGCTGCGGAAGGTCAGTCCTGCCCAAAAGAGAAAATGACAAAAAAGATGGGTGTTAGGTCCAACTAACAAAAGGCGGCAGAGGGCGAGTTAAAAATAAATAACAGTCTGTAACCGAATAACAAAGGGGGTACCCTCTGGAGAGGCCAAATAAATATCAGTCCCCCTCTTATTCGGGTCACTACAGTATATTGTCAAAATTTTATTAAGCCTTCCGTTTGCGGAATCTTGGCTCTTAAAGCTTTCCAAATTTCTCTCAAGTCATAAATATATTCACTGAATATTACAATTTTATAAAAATATAAATTCATTACCAAATTTGCCTTGACGTCTATTTTCTGCCGCAACCATAGGCAAGCATCCGGTTGTACCCTGGTTCTAATCTAAAGCGTAAAATATTTGTATGTTAGTTATTTTTTCAACAGCTCCATAATGCTTAGCGTTCAATGGTGTGTATCTGTTTATATACATGGATCTTGAAATTATGTTCGATATTAGTATTATGAATAACTTTTAGTTTCATAACTACACGAGATTGGATGTAGTGTTTTCGTGTCTAAAAAATGTTTTGCCAGCAAATTCAGCTTGCGAGTTGGTTATTTCTGAATTAATATCAGTAAACATTAACTCATTCTGAGTTCAGTTGATTCTCACTCTGAGTCAGTAGATTCTCACTCTGAGTTGAGGTGAGTCTGGATGAATTGATTAATTAACTCAGAATGAATGGAATCAACTCTAAATTCTGAGTTCTGATAGTTGCAACTCAGATTGAGCGATTCAATTCATTCTGAGTTAAACTCAACTCACTGAAAACTTTGGTTTGTGAGTGATTTTGTTTGTACTTATCTGTTGCTCAAGTTTTGAACTTTTAATTAAATTGCCCGGATTTTGCCAAAAAATTTTCCACCACTCTTCGGTCAAATATACTTGAGCTAAATCTTAAAAACATCAACCCATAACCGCAGTATAGTAGGATTAAACGTGGAGTTTATTTTTTTGCTTGGGCTTAGCTTAAACTTGTCTTAGGCTCTTGAAATTCGGATTCAAAACGAATTTCGATTACGATTCCGATTGCACAATCAATCGGAATCGGAATTTTGCAATTTTAATTTAATCATACTGTTGTTGCACAAAAATTTTCTCTATTTCAACATCTAAACGAACAACCCTACCTTTTACTTTGAAAATAATAATTGACTGTAGTTTAGCTTTACAAATCCAAAAACATTCCCAATTTGTTGATGCAACATTTTTGAAAATTGTTGCCAGGTAACTGATACCCTAAATTTATATATATTTGTTTTCAACGGAACAGTAGGTATATATGTGCAGACTTGGAATCGTAGAATTATATATATATATATATATATATATTTATATATATCACATGACATCTTTAAAAAAATTTAGACAACAAATCGAATATTATAGGTCCAAAGCTGAAATTTTAGCATTTTAAGCCTAAACATAGATTAATCTTATCAGCGTTCAAACAGGCTTTGTAGCTCAAAATTTTGTGTTCCCTTATTTCACTTTTATAAACTCCTAACATAAAATTTATTGGATAATTATGCTGTGGTTATTGAATATTGCTGTTTTCATTGAGGTACGATGACACTCATTCGTGAGAGGATTCTGAAGTATAGATGGAGTGTTGAATTATTTTAAACAATGTTTTATGAAAGTAATTTTTGCGAAAAATATACTCATACAAGCAGGAACTGAGTAATCAACTTTTGAGGTTTCTGACAGTGACGCAAATAGGGAGTGATGTGATATGGATTTGCCACCATCTGCTGCGCTGGAAATTTTCCAATAAAAACGGTTCATTGGAAGCTTTCAGTACAGTGTGTTTTAACGAGATACTTGAAAAATACGGCCGAAATGCAACATGGTTCAATAATTTTAGCTTTTGGCACAATTCGCAATTATTACAATAATCATGTATATTGTTGCTGAACACGCTATTAAAAAGTGTAAAATTTCAAAAACCCAAAAATTATACTCTTCCGGATCTGCCACCTGTTTCAGATGTTTGCGATTGGCGCGTATCACTAAATTTCAGGCTGAGGAATGCGTTTAAAACTCAAAGAACCTTTTTTATGAGCCTGCAAACGTGAAGTCCAGAGATTTCGGATCCAGCGGCTGCCATTTATAAGCTTCTTGCTCAGTACATTCTCAACCAATCTGGCGTTGCTAAACTTTTCTAAAAATTTCACACTGGCATCAGTTGAGCTTACATCTGTTACTGTTGCTAATTTTTTAGTAGCACTTGGCGGAGGCATTGCTCTGTACATAATTACGAAAAATTAGATTTTTGTTAGATGCCTGTGTGGTTTTGTTCTAAATGATTCTTTACACTGCACAACGTTGTATTCAGAGCCGCACTCTCACTAATTAAGACGAATTTCTATGCACTATTGTACGCGTTGGATCAAAAACGGTTAAATTTTAAATTTTTTTAAAATCATGTTTTAGGTGATTTTACGTCTGATCGGTTTTATTGGAACATGTGCGGCAATCCGTGGTTTCTGCCGAGAATTATGTCAACCGTACAGGGCGTACTCAAAATCGACATGTTACCTACTTACCGCATTCATAATGGTATCCATTGTAGATATTGTGTTAAATTTTCTCACGTTTATGATGATCGATCTTGGGAGCGTTGGAAAATTTTGGAACAGCACAACGAGTGACGTAATGTCGCATGCAACAGTGGCAATTGCACAACCAGTCGTTTGGTTATTGGTTTCGTTCAAAACTGCACTACTGCTGGCGTGTATATTATGCATAATGGTTGGATTACACAATTATAGCAATAATCACGCAAATTCTCGGTGTTTTAAACTCTCCATCGGGGTTCTTTGCTTAATTTCCACTTCTGCTTTGCTGGCTCAACTCAGCTCGGAACTAAATCCAAATCAAAATGCAAGTTCAAACGACTTAAACATTTCAACCAGTGGCTGGCGCACAGGATTGACAATTTTAGCAATTATTGCAGCAAACTTGTTAATTCCATTTGCAATTGCACTTGCATCTATACAAACTGCAATTTCGCTGGCAAAATTACGCCAAAACGGCTTCCAAGTGTCCAAAACGCCTGATTTGAATATGGAAAATACCAAAATTATTGATACCAAACCGCAGAATCCGATGAGAAGATTTAGTTACGGTACAGGTGGCAATAGTGCCCCTCAGGCAAGTAATAGCGCTCATCCAAGTAATAGCGCTTATCCAAATGGGGCCAGGCTATGTTCTCCGGGCGGAAAAATTGCACTATTTGATACGTTATATCCGAAAGTTTTCGCTGTAATGTGTTTATTTTATGTTGGTTTTCAATCACCGCAAAATTTGTCATTTTTGTTGCAATATTTAATTCCCGAAATTTTTGACAAAATTACGTTTTGGATCAACCCACTGGTACGTATCAGTTTACTGGTCGAAGTCGGATATAAATGGACCATATATTTTGCGTTAGTATTGGACTGTTGTGATTTGTCGTGGGTGCGTATTGGTAACCCTACTAATAGCGTTAAATAACTTTCTCGCTCCCTGAAGCTGATGCTACAGATCATGCAGTATATGCGCGTACAGACGCCATTGAGTGAGAGCATGCAAGTGGTTTCTGCTAGCGGAGAAATATTTAAATCAGCTGCTGCATCTGCAAGTTTACCATTTTTGTCCCACATATATTCGTACATATGTTTGCTAAAACTTGCTTGGGGAACGCCCGTAGTTCAGCTGCGCCTCTGAACCCGATTAGAGGTCTTGGCGGAAGTTTTGCTGCGGTATTGACGGGGTTAATACCGCGTGCATTGTTTGAACCTGTAAACCTGCTCTATTATACAACATGTTTTTCGTTATATATATATAAACCAATTAGCAAGAACGGGTCCTATAGAACCATCAAAGCTCTATCCTAACGAAACCATTTTTTGAATAAACAAAATAGTCAAATGCAGCTCAACTTTGAGCTAATACTTGTTCAATTTAAGTCACATTGCAAAATCAAAGGCATTCACTGTCAACTTCTAAAAAATCTAACTTTTTTTCGACCGGTCTTGTTTTGAGAACTTTTCTTAAGCTTTCCAAAAGATAATTTTTTCGGAACAAAGCTTTGCATTTGGAAGAAATTGAATAAAAATTATAATGAATGTGCACTTAATAAAAAATGACTATTATTGCAGCAAGTTTGTTTTTGTTTCACCAACAACCTGAACCTGGAAACGTGGTGCTTACGACCACACAAAAACACACGTCAATGCAAACTCGTTGTGGAGAGATGGGCCCTTTAATGACGTTGCGTCGTTTCAGCCTTGAAAGCACAAACCAAACCAATATGGTTGCTAGAGAATATCGATTTCGTTCCGATTGCATCAAGGTAAATAGATTGAAATAAAAGGCGCTGTATATTTTTCCCAGATAATTGTTATATATAATATATGTATATAAATATATTTCGATCTCAGATTGAATGTTCAGACCACAACTGGCGTACGGCGATGGTGGCCCATAAAAAATTTACGATCCACTGAAGCATAGAGAACTAGGTACAATCTAGTATATTGTATATATATATAAATATATATATGCAGGCCTTTTCTCTCTATATTCGAGCCTTGAAACAAAATACACAAAATATGTCGGTGGTGGTGCTGAATGTCTGTTGACAACAAAATTTTTATTGCTCTTTTGCACAACTGCACCCTGCTATATATCCATCGTGCTGCAGTATACGCAATTTTTGAAACATGCGTGCACAGCGTTGTGAGATGTGATTGGCTGAGTGCTCTGCATAGTTGTAAAATTTCGAGTCACGATGAATGTATTACTGTAGGTTATTAATTTTGAACCAAAAAATATCACTGAAATCGGTGCTGGACGGGCGAATACAGTCTGGTCTACGACATTAAGGCAGAAGCGTTGGAATTGGTGAAACAGGTATGGTACAAAAGCGTTGCCTTTTGATATTTTTTGTTGAATTTTCAAAGCATAGTTGTTTCTCAGCTGGAAACTGATTCGTTTTAAAAGTCAATTGTCACATATAACAGCCTACTGAAAAGCAAAATCTATTGAAATTACAGAATATTACACTAAAAATTTAGCAAAAGATTATTCGTATTCCAGTTGCTGTTTGTGACGATCTGAACGGCACTTAAACTATGGGATAGTTCATGAGAAGTAGGTGTTCAGGGCACGACATATGCAACTAAGAATGTATGTATGTAGAAAAGTAATAACTAAAACCGCACACTCAAGTCACAGCGTTGTTTATCGTACCATTATTTCGAAGTGAAAGAAAACACGCAATCACATATCAAAACATCAGGGTTGACTTCTGCAGAAAAATTCAAATTATTAACTTTGGATCATGGTTATACATTAAAACTAAATACCTAATTGTAGAACTGCTGCTGAAACAGGCACAATTTTACCTGAATAGCAGCTATCATCAGTTAGCAATAGGTTTTCAAACAAGTAAACTATGATCTTTGAAAATGGGAAAGTCGTAAAGTTGTAGTCAGCTGTTTGTGAAGAAATTACTCAAAATACAGATAGATTTTAATTTGCGATAGGTCCTGCGTACAGTGAAAGAGATCTTGAGCGGGATTTAACCAATTGCGAGTATCAGGTGCTGAACATGCCAAAAAGTTCCGCCTAAATGGCTAATAAATAATAGATGCGCTCCTTGGAATTAACGATATTCACTAGTTGGGTTAACCGAAAGAGTGGAAGTTTCATAAAATTAATTGGAAAAATTGATGGATCACAATATTTTCCACTGCGTTTTGTCGGTTTAGGTATTGCGGAAGTGTTATGTTAGCAAGATTGTCTTTGCCCCACGATAAATGTTCTTGCCCGTCTCCTAAACGTGCATGGTTAATGGCTGCAAAAACGACTAAAACGAGTCAACCCTGTATTTACAAATCGCTAAATAAAGAAACATTAATAAAGTACATTGCAAAAATAAATATTCCTACAATATATAAACAGAAACACGTTTATCACATATACTATGTAAGTAGATATCGCGACAGTTTATCGCCCGATAACTCGTCGGCCCGACAACTTGTCCTAGGTCAGTAGGCACAACTCATCGACTCGACCACTTGTTCAATGCCCGTAGGTACTACAATTAATATTTCACACGACAACTTGTAGCCTGCAAGTAAATACCTCTTCAACAGCTCGTCGATCTGACAATTTTCCGTCCACTATTAGGTTCATATCTGTTCCCAAGATCGTTTTCAAGTTTTTCTTGCAAACCCGGGCGAGAGTTGTCAGGAGCTCATGATGTCGGGGTTGACGAGTTGTCAGGGTCCGCGAAAACTCTTCAAGACAATTTCTCAGTGTTGACGAGATGTCGGGCGACAAATGGTCGGGGTCAATGATATGTCGGACAACGAAACGTCGCAGATTCGTGAAAGTATTAATGCAAAGCATAAACAATCCAGGGGCGTATCGACGGTAAGCAGGGCCGTCGGCGGTGGCCTCTAATTTATATATACAATTTTTGGCATGTAATGATACTGCCTCATTCAGAATATCGTTAAAGACTACAAATTCTGTCTTATCTTGCGCGTAACAGTTCTAAACACGAAATTCCATTTGTCACACTGCTGTTAGAAAGAGTTAAGAGTTGAAATCTAACACTAAGCAAAATGATAAGCCTATAAAAGTAAGTCTAAGCAAAAAATTGTCCAAAGCTCAAGCTTACTCTACTGCAGTCCCGCGAAAAAACTTTTCGCCCTTATACACGGGCCACAGTTTGGAATTGTATTTTTTGCATTCGTTTGTTCTAAAGTTAATTTTAAGAACACGTGATTTTGAAACTAGCATATCTTAGCATTCAAAATCGATGCAAATGGTAGTGTTAAAAATTAATTACAAATCGTAACCAGTGAATAAATAAGTGTCACTTCTCAGTGTTTGATTTTACAATTATGAATCCACCTTTTTAACTGAAAAAATTTAGGTATTCACACATAACAATTAGATCAATAAAATTGGTTTACGTCAGGGCCGCGGCTATGGCATCCAAGGTTCTCCGCCTACGAGATGAGCCCCATTTTTAAGGCATAAGTCAACGATAATGGCGGAAGAAAATTCCCGAGAAAAATAAGCTACAAGCCAATATAAGAGGGAATGAAATAATGGATATATAACATGAATTGCGCCGAAGGCCCACGCCGGTCACCATGGTAGCCACGGCACTAACTTCGGCTTTACCCCTAAGTCAGGAAATCAATAATCATGGAGCAATGTAAGAGGTTGGCCCTTTGCCTCTATTAAATTAACGCCAGTGTGGGGGAAATTAAACGTGTACCAAAATCTGTCCGCTGATTGGCGCTTTTGAGTTATACCCCTGTTAATAGTTCGTTGCAAACTTCGTTATATTTTGAATCATTAGTAAAACCATATTATGCTGATCATTTTCGAACGTTTTAAATGATGCGAGAAGAAAGTACAACTTTCCGTTGACACGGACGGATATCAAAGACCTGGTGCGCGGTATTTATCGAGTCGTTCTGTTGCCAGCGAAGCAATATAAAATGCGTAAGCATTAGACTCGTTCCTATGGTTATCCTTAACTTTATTCCATCGCCTTCTTGCGCCCCTAAATGTATCAAACATTGACCGACGTCGCCTGAGGTAACAAAATTGATTCCATTGGCTTGTTGCAGGAATTAATGATGTCCTTGTAGACCGGAACTCATTGCGGATCCGCCATTAGTTCCACCAGTACTGTTAGGCATTGTCAGCTGGCTTGTGCTCGATGCTTCTGTACAAGATCGCGCTGATACTTTTTTGCTTTTCATTCGACGATTTTGAAACCAAATTTTAACCTGAAATGTTAAATGAATGAGCTTTATTATCTGGATTTAAGAAAATTTTAAAATGAAATTGTCGCACGAAATTATGTCGTTTCCTAGCGGGATGAAGTAATTTCTACCTCAGCTTAAAAATATAAAACTGTACAAACGTCAACTGTTGCACATAAAACGCAAACGCCACTAATAGAGTACTATAGGGACCCGAAGAGGAGGGAAACTAACGTTTGTTTAGCCACTGCAAACTGTACCCTTCTGGCTATTCGGTCTTAGACTGTTATTTATTTTTCAATCCAGCTCCAGATATATATACGTGTACCGCATACTGTTAGCACTATGCTTGACAGTTTCTATGGTGTATATATGTTCATTACCTGTTTACTGAACTTAATTTGGTCCAAGAAGCATTTACACAATTGAATTAATAGGGTAATTGGCGTCCGTGGATTAATTAGTAATTTTTGGACTCTACTTACTGATTCTAAATGGCGAAATATACCCTTATTGCTATTGTCGTAATATAGGGACCCCGGACTCTTATTTAACTCCCACTCTTATTCTGGTTTACTAGAGTATATATATGTCAGTCCCACGTTACCATTGTTCGCATTACACATAAATTGTCCCAATATTAGTCGTAAAGGTATATGCTTATTCTTACGCTTAGTCTTAGGCTGGGCTTATGCGCAGGAACGACTGAATTTTTATGAGGTAGAACCATCGACTAAAGAAAATCAATTGTGCTGAATCTGATTCCCTTGACAAAATCAGGACATATATTCTTTTTTGTAGCTTAATCTGCCGACATTTCGAACTATTCGCAGACATTTTGTTAATAATCGTAGCTACATGTGTACGGCTAGCTACATAATGTATGTCGAAACATAGCTTTTGCGAAACTATTTGGTGTCTGCGGAAATATTGAACGGACGGACATTTTATGTGGATGCCAAATCAATGATAACATGGGACTGACATAATTCAATCACCTGTCAAAATAAAACTAAGTCAACAATATTTCTCAACGAAAAATCACGAGGGTCTTCCCTAAAGTATATATATCATATTTTTCACGCACTCCGCGCAGTGAAAAAATACAAAATCAAAAATGAAAGTATGTTGGATTTATATAGTTCACATGTATTAAATAGCAAAAGCGGTGTTGCTTTGCGGTACTGTTTTCTTTTTCTGTACCACACACCGCCGATTACCTGCCGCTCTGTTAACTGGAGATTCCTCGCGAGTTCCCAACGTTTTTGTTTCGACACGTACGCAGTGAACAGAAATTCTTTCTCTAATTCAAGCGTTTGATATTTTGTGTACGGTTTGCGCTTTTTACGAACTGTGATTTGAGATGTCCATTCTGAAAATTACATAGCTACGTTACATAACACATATTCACAATTGGCCAACATATCATACGGCCAACCGTTAAATTGAACATGAACTATATATATTTTTGCTGAAACCCTGTAGAACATTAAGAGAATCGAATCGCTTAATGTTTCGTCCCTACAAGGAAGGGGGCGTTAGAAACTTTAATTGAGGCCAAGAGTGGCGTTTCAAATAATCGAGGCCCTGAGCATTATACATACAACTTTTACTAATATTACCCGAGTAAATTTTTATTGATTACAAAGCCCTATTCACAGATGAAAGTTTTTGCAGCAAAAACTTGCACGTGCACTTTCACGTGTAAGTCTGATCACAAAGCAGCTCTGAAGTTCTTGCAGCTGCAAATTATTCGCTGAAATTCATGCTATTGAATTTATTTCGCACCTGTGAACGCAGTTTCAAGTCGCTTGACTTTCCTGCACCTGCAGTTTGATTGGTCAATCGGAATGTACCTTTGAAATAGAAATACTTGAAGCCGCAAGTATTTCGTGCAAGTTGCAGCAGCCAGTTCTCGCTGCAAAAACTTTCACGTGTTAATGGGGATTTACAGTGTTTTATGATAACTGGACGACGGTTAAGGTTAATTAGGCAATGATGTTGGGAAACAAAGATGATTAAGATCTCCGTTCCCGATTAAGCCCAAATCAAACATTTTACAATTTTTGCATTTCATAACATTTGCCACCCTACCCCGCCCCGTCAGAAATTCTTGGATCTGCCGCTGCCAAAAGCAATGAGTTTAACAAAATTTAAACAACCTTAGGTATATACTTATGGCTGTTAGCCAGGATTTTATTTCAGGAAAAATATTCGTTTGTTGCAAGAGAATTTGACATCTAGCAGCCAGTCATACATCGGTACCGCAATACTTGTACACCATACAAAAGAGATCTATATTTTATTATTTTACCAACGAATTCAGAGCAGTACCGTAGCCAGAAGAAACCTGGAGGCAAGTCCTCCATCTCAAAAGTTTCAGCTTCGTTTATAAGCCATTTGAAATCTCTGCGTGCCCTTTCTGAAGTTATTTTACACTCAATCCATGCATGCTTAACTGGCTACCGGACTTATTCACAAGTAAATATCCCGTTGTTTATGCGTCTTGGTTATTTTCTTACAGCCTCATTCACCCTATCGAAGAGAATTTGCCAGCGGAAATAACTTTTATTTTCACAATCCCCAAAATGGCGAGGGTTGGATTGATGTACATATTCGCTTCGGACAGAGGTATTAAAATATTTTATCACCATTTAAATTGGCAATTTTAACGGTTGTAAAAACGTTAAATTCGATGCAAATTTTCAAACGATTTATTGAATGTTTGTGGTTTACAAGCGTTACAACCGACTGTGGCGTATGCGCAGGTATAAGCAACATAAAATATGTTTCAGGCCTCCTAATTGGGCAACCTAATCAAGCTGTACATGTTTGGGAAAAGTAAAGAATTTGGAAATATATTAATTTGTTTGAAGAAACCGATTTTAAAACAGCAAACAACTGTGGAACAAATAGGGACAGTGGCAGGGCTGGACTGATACTAAATATTAGCGCTAGAATTGCATCAAGAAAGCCTAAAATCTTGGTTTTCAAAATAAAATTGGCAAATCGTTAACGATGGCTCAGCTAAACAGTGTACTTACCTGATAGTTATGAATATATGTAAGTTAGAAAGCTGACAAGAAAAACTATCGAACCAGCAGAAATAACTTATTCATCATATACAAGCTAACCTCTTGTTTTTCCTTTCAGCAGTTGTCTTTATAACGCATAACCGTTTAGTTAAATGCAAAATTAGTCATTCAATTACACTTGAGACGCTTTGCATCTATTTAAAATCATTGTTCAGGGGAAAATTTTCGATACACAGCTGTAATAAATTAGTTTAAAATTTAGTAATTAATTACATAGCTAATTGATTTGAAATAGCCAATACCTGTAATAGGAATTCAGCTACACTATTTAGCGTGCTAAAGAACACAACAGCTTACATGGTGCAGCGGTTATTGTGAGCGATTTATAAGCAAAATCAAAGCTTAAATTTAAGCAGTAATACGAGTCTAAAGTTTAAACTTATATACTCTATTTTAACCCGCAAACATGATTCGATCTCAAAGCAACATGGTCACGTCCTGTGTAGTATGTTTTGCCCCATGATACTTTGCATCACCATAATTTTTGCCGGCATTTTTTCGCAGCTGAATATATTACAGCAGTTAGGAATGTGAAGGCTGGAGAAATTCAATATATGCTTAAAATAGAAGGATAGTTGTATTTCCTGATTTCCATTCGCCATGGTTGTGTATAAAACATAAATAATGGGGAATGTACTACTGAAGGTGTAACAGTTTGCTAAGGAAGAATATTACAAAGCGTAAGCCTGCCTCAGCACAAAGATTCACAAAAGCTAAGCCTAAACAAGCGAGTTTGAGTTAAAGCATTCATTGTGTTGAAATATATAGTACCAAAATTACGACACTCATATCTGCTCTGAATGTATGTAAGCGGCATGACGTGTTTCAAAAACTGTATTAAACGCAAATGTTGTTCCATAATTTTTGGTAAGCCAAACCAGAAACCTATCATCATTTGACACTCGTAGGCTGTTGTAGCTCAATTTGTTTTTATATACTGTAGTGACCGGAATAAAAGAGGGAAATGATATTTACTTGGCTTCTCGAGAGGATGTTATTTCTTTTGATGCCGCCCTTCGTTACTGATATATCTCCGGTATTGTAACTATCCGTTCAATTAAACTGTATCAAAAACTTGACCGATAGTGTAAGGTTATACTTAGGAATGTATTTTCAAGGATTCCTATTGATTGTGACTCGAAATGAGGACCCCTTTTATTATTACACCATCTTATTCGGGTCACTACAGTAAGTGTTTAAGCATCTTGCCTTAAATATTTAAGCTGTTGGATGAAAGTAATATAGTTCTAAAACTCAATGGCTATAACTAGCCTGCAGTATATTTTCTGCAATTATAACGAGTACAAAACAGGCAACACATATATCTTGTTGTTTTCGGGCACATTTTGAATCTGCACTCGTTCCTAACCGCTGCAGCTGTTTTTGCTATAAAATGGGACAAATATGTTACACAGGCGCATAATGTCATTGGGAGGCAAATTCTCTTACTTAAGTGGTATTCCAAACTATGCTTAAACTATCACGGACAGTATCAATTAATGTTTCTAATTTGTAGTATCAAAATTCTGGAGATGTAAAAAATACTTTAACGAATCTTAAGCTTCGATCCACTACCGTGTTTTTTCCGTCCCTCCCACGAGTTATTAACCGTCGAAGGCGTGGGAATCTTCACGTACGAAGCATTGAAAAATTGTTGTGAAAATTATTAAATTAGCTTCGTCGCCAACATTTATAACTTAATTAAAGTTGAGAAACTTAAATAAATTTGAGAAATGGTAATAAATAAATATACGAGAGTTTTCTCGGTTCCGTGTACGAATTGCTAAAGCAAAGCAGTCAGCAAAGTTAAGTTTCTGATGAAAATTGTGAGAATGAAATCATTAAAATGGCGGAAATTAACATTAATATTCACAGTGAATACCGCGAAATTAATATTGGTGAGGGGGGCGGTCTCTAACAGGATCTTCTTAAATTTTTGTATTTGACTTAAGGTAATTTTAGTATTGCAGTATAGAAACAAAGAATGGGATCATAGCAAAACGGAGTATTAACTAAACCAGAAAAAGTACTTTATAGGAAATGGAGTAACGAAACATTCTTATCAAATGACATCAAAAAGAACAGCCTTTGGGTGCAATATCATGCTGACCTGATTACGGCTCGTAGGTCAAGAGGATATCATATATAAATTTTTTCATCTGTTCATTATTACGAAACTTGTTTTATGGCCTATTTTACATTTCCACATCACGCGTACAAATTTATACGGATCAGAATTAAAGCAAGCATTTTAATTATTGCCTTTCCAAATAAATAGCAAGGATTGTAAACTGTTTTTATGACACCCGCAGTGTGTGACATGACAGACGACACGGCAATTTACTTGAAGTGCATGAAACGAATGAAAGTTATATACTTACAAACATATATACCTAAAGAAATCTATAATATATATTGTGCACTTTATATACATATTAGCTATATGTAGAACGGGTAACAAATAAATCTCGTAAATCTTTATGCCATGGTGTAATTAGCAAATGGTACAGTTTTGAAATTTGCAAAGCTTTCGTATTTCATTTACCTTTGCACTATGCTTATTTGAGCACTTAGTACCCCTCTCTAAACGCTTATACTTAAGTTATAGCTTAACCAAATTTGAATATTAGTTTAAGTAAAAATTTAAATAGCTGAGCGGGTTAACTAGACTACAATTATAAGCTTATCTTGACTAACATATATTTAAGTTTAACACGTGTTTAAGATAAACTTCATTTTTAGTTTAAGTAACAAGGGGCGCCCAGCAATTATGTGTATCCGAAAATTCGTTAAGTTTAGCTTAAACTGAAATTATTTAAGATTTTAAAATGAGTTTAAGCGTAAACCTCTCTTGTTTAGTTAATTTAGAAATTTAGTTTAACGCTGATTAGCTTAAGTTTAAATCTACTCAATTTAACCCTTTAGCGATTATATCATATAGTTACGTTATGCGCAGGTGTCGATAAAATAAAAACTTGATGTAGAATGATCTATAAATGTTTTCCTATTAAAAAATAATTTGGTATGCTGTCGAATGCGCTCAAGAACTGTGGTCAAAGAAGCGAACTCTAGTTTCGCAAATGCTATATCATGGTCACGACAAAGTAAATGTGAAAATTACACTGCGTTTCTAAACTCAATACAGGCCCGTAACCAGATGACCAGGAGTTTCGGCCCTTTCCATAGAAAAATTTTGGCTCAACTAGAATAATCTTACCCTTCCTAGAACAGTTTCAACCTTGCTTGTAAGTCATCGGATATCTCTGTATTTCCTTCCTAAAAAACTTTAGCCCTCCTTGAAAGGTGAGCTAGATACGGGCGTGTTGCTAAACATAAGATCAATTAGAGATACTTTCTACACACATTTGAGAATATTTACAGGAATCAGATCTGGAATTAAATATTAGAAAATAGAAAATATAAAACAAGCAAAAATTTGATTTAAAATAATTTATATTCTACGTCAATTAATTAATAACTGAATGTTATAGTGGGTTGGACTTAAATGAAACAACACAGAGAAACGCAAACTCAAAACAATCGTACATCTAATCGAAACAAAACTTCTTGCCAGCTGCAATGTATTTGTACCCACTTTATTTACAAAATTAAGCAAAAACTAACAATTATTTGCAAATGGCAGTAGCTGGCAGTTCTTCACACAAACTACAGTTAAAAAATTTTGGTCGTATTAACAATGCTTGATAACGTACCAATTGCAATATACCAAACTTGTTTAATAAGAATGTATTCATTATGCTCGCTGACACGAGATTTATCCGGTCAAAAGTAATTCTACTTCAACTAAACAATTAATAAAACAGACTATTATTTACAGATATTTCGTCAAGTCAGCAACATCTATAAGTCTTGAAAATTTTTAATTCAAAGTCAATAGTTTCCCCAACACTCCGATTGGAGGCAATATCAATTACAAGAAAAAGTAAATTATTCTACCAAAAATATTAATTGTGTTTCAAATATCATTTCTGTAAATTGTTTATATTAATGCAAAAACTGCCGTCATTACCAAAAAATTGAAATCACTAAAGGTCTGAAAAAATGTTAAGAGCTAATTTTCAGCTAGTATGAGGGGTGTACGAAAGACTGTAAGCGGTCCCACCTCAGCTTTCCGCGAATACGGCCAGTAACCGCAACACTAAAATCAGTATTATACTATCTGCCAGATTCGTTGTTTTTAATGTTTAGGAAAATAAAAATTTTATAATGTTTCACACACACAAAGCATAGCATTTAATAGATCCTATAAAATCAGTTTGCGAAACGTCGAAATTGCGTGTGCATTGGGTACAATCATTTGCGCATTCTGATACTGGGATGGAGATGAGGATGATTTTACGAATAAAACCCAACCCCTGCGCGCGACGGCAATAACTTTCGATCGTAAAAATTTCTTGCTATTTTGTGTGCATTTTAGTTTCTTTTGGTTCTATCTCACTCAGTTGTACCATGTTTATAGTTAGTTTAGGAATGAATATATACTAAGTGTTCATTCATGATAGGATATGCTAAAGGAGCTAACTGGATCCAAGCTTCTAAAATATTTTGAGTTGATGTATTTAAGCTTCCTAAAATATTTTTAGTTGATTTATTTAAGCTTCCTAAAATATTTTTAGTTGATGTATTTAAGCTTCCTAAAATATTTTTAGTTGATGTATTTAAGCTTCGTAAAATATTTCTAGTTGATTTATTTAAGCTTCCAAAAATATTTTTTCAGCTATTGGACACTGTGAAATATTTTTTCAATGAATCATTGCCTCTGCATGATTTTAAAAAATAGCTTACAGTTAGCAAAAATAAAAACGCTAGTATAAGATAAGTTTTGCCTCCTACGTCTTTTTTCAGCGCATCTATAGAATGCCGAAGTCGACATAGTACATATTCTAAGCAATACCTCAATCTCCCTATAACTAGAATTGTCGTTATTTACGATTTGCCTTGAATAACGGCAATACCTTGCAATTAAAGAAATTGTAAAAATGATAAATTTCGATAGAAAAAAACGCATTTAAATTTTGCCATAAATCGCATTCCCGAGCAGTGCCTAAATTGTATCCACAAAAAGTACAATTCAATTAAATCAACAATCGTAGTCGCGAGCCAGCATAGTGAGCGTGAATTATTTTTTCGTTTCTGGAAGACGAAAGCACGTTCGATAGCCTGTAAAGGTGCCTCTCGTAAAATTTCGGAAAATATAAATATTCTGGCTTGGCGAATGCGCTTCTGATTAAGGTTCGATTCTGAAAATTTCCCACCCCAAATTCTGGGTTTGCCACGGAAAACAAAAAATAATTGTCAATATATATACTTTTATGTATTTCTATGAAAATAAAATTTTTATCGAAAATTTTACCGATAAAAAAGCAGTGATCGCGAAAGCGAGAAAGAATGTTTTAAAATATAAATACCAAAAAAATCAATAAAATCTGACACAATTTTTGAGATATTAAAAAATTTACAAGCCGTTGTGGTATTTCGAACATTTTTATCGTTCGCTTATGTTAGAAAATTTTTGCAATTTTAGTATTTCAAAATTGTTTACGCAATGTTTTTGAGCAAAGGCATCCGAAAAGCCCTATCATCCTTATGAAATTCAGATGAAGAAAAACAACTTTTGAAGTATCGTAATGCTCTTCTCATAACTCTGACAACTATGGGGCTGGTGGCATAATGGTTTTCCGAGATCATTTGACGGTTTACTATTTGAACATCTTAAAACAATCCGAAAAAGTGATGAAAAAGTAGTTGGTAAAAATATATACTTCAGTAATAGCAATTTTTGAGCAAATAATTTCGAATTCGTTCTGTAGGAGAACACACGCGTTTACATAAATTTTAAGAATTTTTCAAGGTTTCTATTGATTAATTGACATATAAACTTGGTCAAATTTAGGAAGGTCAGAATCAATACAGCTGTCAGGTAATATATATGTTATATTTAGTTGGCAATTAAAACGTTTGTTGTTTCCATCCCCACAACTTAAAAGTTGCATCAGATTGAGCTGGACAAGACCTAGTTTTTGTGATACGAATAGAAAATTTTCCCAAACAGATTTATTATAATAAAAACAAGTTTTTCTGGTAGTGGGACGTCTTCAACTAGGCCCTTAGTCGCAATTACTGCTTTCATTTAGATTGTACTTAGCAATTTCGGCATTTTAAAACACAAAGGTAGCAAATTTACCTCCGAATGGCATTGCGCCCGCGCCAAGCTCGGCAGTGCCAGCATATCCGTGACATGGGGTTGCCATTTGAGCCTGAAAATAAATATAGACTTTTGAGTCTGAAGCTATCAACTATAACTTTTGAAAATAGTGGTTTAAATTCCATGTCCAAATACACAACACCAGCTATGCATCGGAAATAACCAAATTTATATTGTCACTTTTGTTTTTAGTCGTTAAGTTATCCTTATCTCTTTTCCATTGTTGGATACAAGAGTTTTCCGGCAACGGAGGACACTTGTCTTGTTGTGAAAAACTATAGTTTTCAAAGTGTATTCTGTTAAGATTTGGGTATGACAAAGGTAGGAACTGTGCCGGAGGGGCAAAAAATTTTTGAACTCATGGTATATTCGCTGCATAGTTTTCAACTTAGAGATTTAGGCGAAACACCTGGCCCGCGCAAGTTTATAAATGATAGGGCAGATAGAGGATATATCTTCATCTTCCCAGTATCTGCCATTCGAGTCAAATGTAGTCTTATTTTTTAGAAATTTTGAATTTCAGCTCTTGAAATGGTAGGTTTTACGAACTCCACACAATATCATTATTAATACTTTTCTTTTAAAGCGTCTATAATAAATAAGCGGTTAGACAGCTCTGATAATCACAGTGCAGGAGCAGGCAGGAGTGGGGGCTCGCCTCAAATTGCAGGGTGGGGTCCCCCAAACTCGCGAGCGAGAAGCCAGACGCATTTTAAAACTTAAGCTATTTTTGTCGCCCAGTTCTCGAGTGCACCTTTTTAAAAGCGATCATGACAATACGACTCGTTTCGGAAATCTTATAAGAATTCCGGTAGCACTCCGCTTATGTTTAGGGAGTACTTTCTGGCATTTCGCATTAGACCCCTTGTATTTCTTGGCCAGCATTTTACTGATTTTTCGAGTCAAAATAGCGATTAACGGATGCGATGGTCATACCCATTTCAGTAAAAAATTTCAGCTTGGCCCGTTGCGCTCGTTAACCTTTGATTACTTGGAATCACCTGATTGGATTTAATTGATCCGTAATCTCAAGGATTTCGTTATTATGGCTTTGTGCCAGAAGGAGTTACATGACTGTCTCCAGGTGACCCGGTGACCGTTTGTGTTGGCCTTTTATGTTTTCGTTCTTATGATATATATATATTTTACCTGAAACGCAGACTGGAATGCAGCCGCCGAACTGCGTTGATGTGCGTCATAAGCAGCTGCAGCAGCGTACGGATTAGTTGCTGCAGCAGCTGCTGCTGATGAATACCACGCAGCCGCAGCCACAGCATGTTGTTGTTGCTGTTGTTGTTGTGCAACTGCAGCTGCTGCTGCTGCCGCTGCTTGGTGTTGTTGGTCGCCTGTCGCATTTGCTGCAGCCACCGACGCAACTGCAGCGAACGGATTTGCTGTATAAGTTGCAGCCGCTGCGTCTGCTGCTGCTGCAACTGCAGCTGCATGATGATGATGATGATAATGATGATGATGTCCATGGTAATCCATTGTGTAATGTTGTCCTCCGTGCTGTTGCCCTCCACTTGACCAAAATTTAAACGCATTTTCAGAAATTTGGTCGTCGCTTGCTGTTGAGGTTTCGTTTGGCGGATTTACTTCTTCAATTCCGAGCGCTGGAGTTGATGCTGTTTTCAGATCTGCTGTTGCCATGTTGCTACAATCGTCTTTTTCTGTTGTTGCTTCTGCTGTTGCTGTTGTTGTTGTTGCTGCTGCTGATTCTGTTGCTGCGCCTACGCCACCGAAATAATATGCGTCATAGAGTGAATTTGCAGTTGCAATATTGCAATTTGTGGTAGTCTTACCTGCGATATTGCCACTACAATCAGGTTTCAGTGCTGTGTTCGCTTCGTCAACACATTCTTGATCCGGAGTGGTAATTAGCATGTTATTGTGTTGTTGTTGTTGTTGTTGTTGTTGTTGTTGTTGTTGTTGTTGTTGCTCGACTATATCATCACCACTATCAGTTGTTGTGATAATAGGGGTTGATGGGCTACTAAGCCGGTGACATTGTCTCATGCTGTCACTACCGGAATTTAGCGTTTTGCTTTGTTCTTGTTGCACAGGAATATGTTGCAGTTGCGCTTGTTGCGCTATATCAACATGTTGTGTGTATTGCTCATTTTGATGAAGTTGTTGTCGTTGTAGTTGTTGTTGCTGCTGTTGTGGTTGTTGCTGTTGTTGTTGCATATAATGCATTTGATGTTGCGATGGATACCAATACATTGGTTGTTGTTGATGTTGCTGTTGCTGCTGCTGTTGTTGTTGCTGCCTATGTTGCATTGCAGCAGCGGTATGGTAATGCTGCATGCCGAAACTACCAGTAGCTGGCGTATTTGAATACATCATGTAGCTGGAGCCAGGAACCGGGCATGCGCTAAAATTTGCCGCAACTGCAGAGGATAAATGATGGTGGTCCAAAGGTTGCCCATGATTTTCAGGGTGCCCCGGGGATTCGTCGCTATCAATAGATTGATTATTCAGTTTCAAACGCTTAGTACTAGTTGAAGAAACAACATCTTGCAAAGTATCATTGTCTTGTGAATAATGCTTAGGTGCAGTTAAATTAGCAGAATTTTGAGGCAAATACATCTGATGAGGTATTGTTGCATTACTTGAAGTGTACATTATTGCTTTAGGTTAATTATTTAGCTAAACAATTGGACTACACATTTAGGTTTTTATTTCACAAGGACACAAGAGCAAAATAAGGATTTAGCACAAAAAAGGTATGGATTCTCATCGTTGCTCGCACCGTTTTGTTCGCAATTAATACCTCAGTGTTGATTCCAAGTTGCCTAAATAAATGGTTTTTTACATATTTCCCAATCTGACACAAAACAGTAATGTATTATTGGGATTAAATGCTAAACATGCGTCTGGTTTATCGCTCATGTGCTACGAGGAGCGCATCGAAACAACCTTCATCGGTAAACTTCAAACAGTACCGCAGAAAGCCATATATCCACACCGTAATGATTCAGTATAAACGTTTGGAAGCCAAGTACAAAAACGTGTGATTTTTAGTACGTAACAGTTCGTAAAGACACTACTAATAGGCTGTTATCTTTAAACAAACATTTTATATCACATCTTACGTAGCTGCTAAGATCTGCAATTTTAAGCTGCATTTCAAAGAGATACCGCTCTTTAGAACGAAGATTGCATGCAATGCTCTTACAATGTTTTTCTTCTTATTTCCTGCGATATTTTTGGCTTTAGCTTTTACCTTCTTGTATCCATGATGGTGATCTTTCCCAAAAACCATGTATATGAGCGACGAATCTAATAATTGCTGACGTGTCTTTGCGCAAAATATAATAGCGAAAACGCTAACGGGTAAAGCGAGCGAGAAGTTGAACGCAATTTTATTGCTAAATAGCTCGTGAGCACCCGTTAAAACCGGCTAGTGAATTGTATTGGTGAAGGTTTTCAAAGTTGACGCAAATTCATACACGTAGATACCATTAAATATTTTGAAAGGTATACCTCCCAAGGATTTTTGTGAGCGAGCTTACTTGTATCAATGAGGCCTATATATATCAGGCTGCAACCGTAATTACAATTGAGCGGAACCGGAATTTGAAAAAATTACCAAAAACGGAACCGAAAAATGAACAATACATGCCGCCGAAAAATTTATTTTGATTTTCTTTGTGCAATATTAACATAGTGCAACCGGAATTACAATTTACCGGAACTGGAACTTGAAAAAATTGCCAGAAACGAAACCGGAACCGAAAAATAAAAAAACACATGCCACCGAAAAATTCATTTTAATTTTCTTTTTTGCAATACTAGTGATAGAATAACCCTAGTTGGAATAGGTATTAACTTTATCTGCTACATTTTAGATTTTCATAATTCACGGAAGCGAAATCTATCTTCGATTTTTTATGTTTGGCGATTGTCAAGGTTTATATACTATACTGTAGTGCCCCAAATAAGGTGGGGAGTAATAAGACGGGGTTCTCATTTTGAGCCTTATTCAATAGGAGTCCGTATTATTAATAAGAGTCCGTAAGCGGATAGAGTCCTAAACGCTAATTAGAGTCCATAAATGCAAATTATCCCTAATTGCAGCGCATAAATGACTCCAGGACCAAATAAAAATGAGTTCGAAACTTCGAAACGCACTTGAGTTTTGAAAGTACGTTCCTTAGTATAACCTTGTATTAAGTTCAACGGATAGTTGCAATACCGGATATATATATATATTAGTACGAAGGGCGGCGGAGGGTGGCTTAAAAACAAATAGCAGTTCGTAACCGAATAACAAGGGAGTACCCTCTGGAGAGGCCAAATAACTATCAGTTCCCCCTTTTATTCAGGCCACTACAGTGCTAAATGAAATCTTACTGTTTTCTAGTTGAGTTTTAGACATTGTACACTAACGTAGCCCACATATCCCGAGAAAAATGAATAATACTTCAAACGTTCCGTACTAAGAAATAAGAAATTATCTCGAAACCATTAATGATGACCTAGGCACTACCATGGGGGCGTGGACCGGACCAACCTCGAGTACACACCCAAAACTTATTGATTTTCTACTGCAAAAGGACCTGAAGTTGGATTTGAGGTAGGATAGGCATCCCTGGACACACCCTTCTTTTATCACAAGATGATGTTGAAATATTTGACAGTTTCAGTCGCTAACATGAAATATTTGAAGCGGTTTCGTTTTGGCAACGCATTCCTTATATTTTTTATGTCTTTGTTTTAAAATTTCAAGTGAATTTTGTCTTAAACTTAAGTTAGCTTCATCGTCCGTTCCACAAATTTAACTTTCAATGCTCTTAAGAGTATTCGCCAGCGGGAAGTAATTTATTTCCACAGAGGATAATTTAAGTACAGTTCTGTGTAAAACTAACCGAGGGTCTTGTGCAACGGGGGTCATTTTTTCAGGCGACGATGTGCAAAAATGACCGGGGGTCTCTTTTTATTGGTGTCTTTTCAAACGACAGTATATAATGTGAAAATAGGACTCCCATGAAAATATTCCCGGGGTCATTTTTTATGCGACAGCGGGACCGGAATTCCGGTTGCACCAAATCAACATAATTATGCACTAAAAACCGGGTCACAACTGGATAGCAGCAAATTATTTAAAAATGATAAACATGTATTCGTTGTTTTGAATTATTAAGTTAAGTTTCAATTTTTCGATTTTCAGGAACTCAAGAATGCCGAGACCAAAGGAGTTGTATGTCCAATTTTAGTGATTTGGAAATGTGGAGCTTAAAAAGTCGAAATGAATGCTGTGACCACTTGATCTTGAGTGTTCAGAAATAGCTGACTTGTGGCTTAAGCTCGAAGATGTCACCTTAAAAGAAATACTATTGAGCCTAAGCCACAAGTCAGTTATTTCTGAACACTCAAAATCAACTGGTGGTAACAGCATTTTTTCGACGACTTCTCAATCATCTCCATGTTTCTAAATCACTCCAATTGCACATACAGCAACAACGTTTTTAGGTCTCAGCAACATTGAGTCTCTGAAAATCAAAAAATTAAAACCTAAACAGCCTAAGTCATCAGGATTTCATTTCCGGACGATATATAATTTCAATGAATTATCTACTGTTTTTGCGTAGCGACCCCAACGAACAACTTTACCCACGCAAGCGAAGATGTTAGGGTACAACTCAAGATGTTCAGCCAAGAGCAAGGAGCGTAGTCAGGATTTCCAGTTCCGGACGTTATATTATTTCAATGAAATATCTACTGTTTTTGCGAGCGAACCCAACGAACGTTAACATTTTTTCAATGTAAGTCGAAATTTATATGTGAAAGAAAGTGTTTAAAAAGTGCCATGATTGAGTTATTTTTAATATTTCAATGTGCAGCGGTGTTCCGTTGGCCGACCGAGAGTAAACCATTAGAACGAGTAAAAAGTTGGGCCAATGTTTACTTTCAGAAGCGTACCGTTTTCCACCCGACTCTAATATAGTACATAAGTTTTACAATTGGACTAGTGTTTTTGGTTATGCTTAGGCTTAAGAATATGCTTTCACGTTAAGTAATGTAACATGAGTCAAATTTTGTAAATGTCAAGTACCAACCATTTTGAAATTTGCGAACCAAAAGTTGAACCACTACTTTTACTGTAGATTTTGCTTTTGAGCTGTTGAGATGATGCTTGTTATTATGCTTTAGAATTAGTGTTATTCCAACGTCTAAGCGAAAAATTAGTTAGTAGTGATGGGCATCGGATATATCTTCATGCCCGGATATCCGGCAATTCTTGCCGGATATTTATCCGGATATCTTTATATCCCAAATTATATTTTGTCTTTCAGAAATCTGAAACTCGATTTTGTTTTTTTTGTTTCCGAATCTCAATTCTCGTCCCTTAAGCGCTTGTTCTAACTGGTTGTTTAAAGGAAGTAACCCTGACCCACAAAATGATTGTGAGCGTACAACGTACAATTCTAAAATCGTTATTTATTATTCAACCTCCTCAATAGTTCTGGGTATTCGGTTTATGAGACTGCTATTGACTAATACATACTTGTGTTGACCGCCTGAAATTGAATTAATTTGGTTTGTCAACGTCTGATTTAAACCACTGCAACAAAAAATTCATCTAATATCACTCGTCCCTCGAACTATATATACATGAGTCGTTTTATGTTCCAAGAAGAAATAACCGCATTGAAATATACTTACGCTTACCCCCGCTTTCTCACTAGACCACACTAGAGTAAGCTTAAATTTTAGACCAATTTTGTGCTTGGGCTTAGGCTAAAGCTTTTGTTTTAGACTATGTTTATTACACTGAGAAAGCTTAAACTTAGGAATATGTTTTGGTTGTTGCATTGCTTAAAGTAATATTGGTCTAATGTTCACGACCCACTCTAATCTTACTATATCGGAACGTAATGCCGATGTGGCTCCTTATAACCTCCCATTATGATTTTAATTAATTTTATAATTTTTTAAGACTTGAATACTTCCACTTTTTTGATCTAATATATATGGACTACTGTGGAACAAAATAGTATATAAGTTCAACAGTTCAGAAAATTTTTTATGCATATTAACGTTATGAAAAAGCGACGCGCTGAGTTGAATTGCAACATTTTTTGCGTTAGATGCCTGGTTCAGCGCACTTAATTTACTGCTAATTTTTAAATCACATTTGATTTAAAAAAACCACGACTGTTAAGAAGCTCTTTTTTCATCAAACGAATGAAGCTGTTTATTGTGTAAACCGAACAACTATAAGCTAAGATATATACATGTTAACAGTTAGCGCACCAACATCGTAAGCGATAAAAAATTTTGTAATATGTAAGGGTGGGCTATAAATTGTCGTGCGGTGACGTCCGGTTTGTACGGCATTGCAAGTTAAAAAATGTGGTTTATGAATTGTGATACGATGCAATGTACAAATTTATGTGCTTTGCGGCACTGTATTGTACTGTGACGGAGTCGCCGGACGCTATCAAAAGTATAGCGCCATTTTAAGCATACCTGTAATTTGTTTCGAACTCAAAAGACGAAGTATTCGAACACTAAACTACTTTTCATACATAAGCCCCACAGCAGGAGCGAGATTATGACAGTACTGTAGTGACCCGATTAATGAAAATTCCGGTATTAAATTTTGGTCAGATGAAATTAACATATTTTACAAAAAATGGCAATAAAATTAAATAGATTTCATTTAGTACTGTAGTGGTCCGAATAAGAAGGGGAAACCGATAATTATTTGACCTCTCCAGAGGATACTCTTCTGTTATTACGTTACGGACTGTTATTTATCTTAACCCGCCTTCCGTTACTGATATATCCGGTGTTGAAACCATCCGTTTAATTAAACGATTATTTGTCGTGCATCAAATGCTTGATTGATAATGCAAGGTTATACTTATGAACGTATTTTCAAAACTTGTATGCTTTAAAGTATCGAATTCAACTTTATTGGTCCTGGAGTCTTTTATGCGCTAAAATTAAGGATAATTGACATACGGGCTCATTGATTTGGACTCAATAGGCACCCCCTCTTATTACATCCCATCTTATTCGGGTCAGTAGTGTATTCAGCAAGATGTAAGAAAAGAAATGATTCAATGTCATACAGAATTATAAAAACTTTTCTGATAGTACCTAAACTTTGATTAGAAAAAACCAAAGTCCAGCAGCTCTAAATCCGAAAAAAACCAAATCTACTTACAAAAATCAGCAAGAATTTGGTACAATATTCTGACTCAGGTTTGAATGCAGAATTTCTTTCTTTGCGTTAGCTCAAGCTACTCTAGTGATGAAACACTGCAAATTATTCCAAAAACTTTTTTACACTATAGCATTTCTGATATCCGGCAGATTTCCGATACATAATTCTTTTCTGATACATATCTGGATATTTTTCATATCCGGATATCTGGTACCCATCGTATAATTATCATAAGCATGCAAACTATAGCTGCAATTAATATTTTTATTTATTATTGTTGTTTTTTTGCTGGCTTTCAATCAATATTACGGCATTGTTTAGGAATAAGTAAATTCGGAATTATTTCATGGCTTCAGAAATGTGAGAAGCTGCTTTGGAATGACTGAAATTATTTGAACTTTTATCGGTGAATATTAAAAATTTTCGAATAATTTAAAAAAGACTGGTTTGAAAATAAATTTCAGCTCGAAACTCATAAATTACTTCAGAAAATGTTAAATTAAACTGATTTGGCATTCGATAAATAACCAAAATGACATGAAAAACTTAAAGCATTTGAATTATGAAACTTTGGTATACATCGCTAACTTCAGACTCATAAAGCATCTGAAAACAGTGACGTAAGCAGAACCAAAATGATTAGTTTTCGCAAAAAAGCGGACGTTTTAAAACCTCAGATTTCAACTGTTCGCTGAAACTGTGTTCAAAATTGTTAATAAAGTAATGCTATAAAAATATTTAGTTCAAATAAATTTCTGATATGTATATATAAACAATATATATCGTTTATTTAGAATTAATAATTCAGCTTCAACCGCTCAGAGACTTGTTTAGAAAATAATATAGAAAAAATTCTGGTTTAGTGATTGTGCTTCGTGCAGCTCAGCGTATTTAGGCTTTCGAATTTCAAAAATAGAAACATTTTTTGAATTCAACAGGAATTCCTATCAGATTTTCAGAGTCGCAAGTTTTGTCTGAGCGTACTTTAAAGCCAACAAAGCCTGTCTCTGTGTATAAAAAGTATATAAAGTTCTATATTATGTCAATGTCTAAGCGAAAAGTTAGTAGTGATCAGGGTGCAAACAGATATCCGGCTCCGGATCCGGCAAAAAATCCACATCCGGCTCCGATATGTTAACTTGCCGGATATTTTTTAAAAACCATCAAAAAATTTCTACCATCACTCGTATTTACGCCAAGTACCATCGGACTGACTGACTTACTTTTACCTATTTTTCTGTCACACATGTAATGTAGATTTTTGAATGTGATGGGTAACAATAACGCTGAAAAACTAGCAGCACATTTCCATTATTCCTAACGCTAAGCAGTAAATTCAGCGTAAAATGGGTCTATAAATAAATAAGTAAAAGTAATAGCTTGTTTCCGAGCCAGGGATGGGCGGAACCCGAAAATGAAAAGTCTTCGTCTCGGTCAACTTTTGGTCATCACCGAAAACATAAAATTTTTAATAGAAATTATTTCTGGAAACGGTTCCAAACCACCTAGACTCAAGAAACAGAGGGTTGCCAAATACCGAGACTGGCTGAGACTGAGACCCTGACTTCCATTCCTGATCTTAGTCACCTTTGACCTATAGAATGCTGCATTCCCTTAAAAAGATCATGAGCCAAGGGAAGATTGCAACTGAACGCAATGCTACAAAAACATAGAATAGTATAATAAAGGTCGTTGTTAAAGTGTTAAACAATGCATCGGTGTGAAATGTTAAACTGGCAAGTAAAAACTTTGGGTACGTTAAGCCACGGAAGGAAAATTTATAAGCTACGTTCTGAAATCTGAATGCATCCGGCTTCGTCAGTTTTTGGTATCCGGTTGCACCCTGGTAGTGATGGGTATCAGATATTTTTTCGTATCCGGATATCCGGCAATTCTTGCCGGATATTTTTCCAGATATACGGATATCCGAAACTAAATTTTGTTTTTCGAAAATCAGAAAGTCGGTTTTGCGTTTTTATTGCGCTTAGGAGGCGTAAACCCAGGAATAAATTTGTAAGATAGGGAACTAAACGAAAAACATCCAGAATTGGGTTCAATATATATTCTGATTCAGGTTTGAATATAGAATTTATTTTCGTCAGCTCCAGCTACATTAATGGTGAAACAATGCAATTTATTCCAAAAACATTTTGCACAATAGCATTTCGTATATCCAGCGAATATTCGAGTACATATCTTTTTTTGGATAAGAACGTAATTTCAACGACGAAGATGAGTTATTCAATGCTAATCAAAGTATTGGGACCTGCTCGGGGGTGGGGGCGAACTAGATTTATGAAGGGCTCATCGTCTCGGTAAAAATTTTAAACCATTTACTGAATCATAAGACGCCGTAAAATTCCACAGCTTTAATTTGGTTTGCGCAGAACTAACCCGACTCCACCGAGTAGAATCCAAAAGACGTGTGTTATGCGTACCCACACCTCTTCGCTAGTCAACACAGTTAATATACGGGCATTAGATTGGTATATAAACAATCCTGTCCAATAATATCTATAGAATAATATAAAAATTAATAAAAATTTTATAGGATTCATAAAGTTTTTATGGCCCCATTTTCATAGTTTTGTTTACTTTGAAGCCAATGTTAGGATTTGCGATGTTTTTGTAGAGTCGTAGTGCGACGCACAAGCTGCTCTGGATCTCCAATTGTGTATGACGTGTACGTCAAATAGGTACTTAATATGCCTTGGGAAAATCAAAGATCATTTATATCGTTTCTATATAGTTTCTTTCACCCAAGATATTAGGTTAAAGTTTTGCTCGACGTGTAGGTATTTATCTTGAAATCTAAACCTGAGGATTTCAAGTGTTCAATGTATCAGTGTAATTGTTCAGATAAGTTGAAGTTCCCATTGTGGAGATGAAATTAGCATTATATACATTAGCGGAACCACTGAGAGGCGGGGGGCCTACGCCCCCGTCAGAAATGTTTTGTGTTAAAATGGTAAGGTTCCTACCTTACTATTTCTTTCCCTCAGAAAAATTTTTTGGAAAAAAAACAATTTTTCCCGCAAAATTTTTTGCGATGAAATGGTAAGGACCTTGTAAGTTTTCGCCCTCAGAAAATTTTTTGGTGGTGAAATGATAAGGTCCCTACCTTACAATTTTACGTTTTATAACATTTGCCAGCCCGCCCCCCGTCAAAATTTTTTGGATCCGGCTCTGTATACATAAATACATATATTCTGCTATTATATATAAATGTAATGAGAGAAACTGGCTGGTGTATAATCAAGCTGTTCTAAAAAGGCCATGTTTTTCGGTTGGAAGACCAAACATTACTTTCCCTCGGACTACTCAGATTTGTCCATGTGAAGTAATCACCACCGTTTATTAGTAAACTTGCAAATCATTGTGCACATTGCGTTGATTAAAATATTAAACATATACTCTAAAAATCAAAGGTTTCCATAATCGTATGAAAATTCGATTCTTGGTTAGAAAGTCATTTCAATTCGCGGATTGAGTCATGGTGAGAGATAGATTGTTATGAGATATCCGTTTCCGTTTTCGTTTCCGATAAAAACCGGTGTCCGTGCATTTTTTGTTATAAACATGCTGTAATTGTTCGAAATTAAATAAGAATTACGAAATTGAGCCAAAATCTTAAAAAATTTCGATGCATCCGCCATTTTTTCTTCAAAATCTTTGAACGACCGGTGAATTTATGTTATATATTGCGTTGACGGAAAAATAAAACATTTTCGAAATTTTTACACTTCAATACCCGTGCTCTGTTACCATTGTTTTGATCACTATCCGTTTTCGTTATTTTTACTATCCGTTTATTACACGCCCTGGTGGGAGCTGCCTTTACTGAAATAACCACTAAATTATTTTGTTCTTAAAGCAATTCTTTGAATAGTGCCCTAAATTAAGACATTTTTTGCAGACAGCAAATCACACACAATAATAACCACTACCACGTTATACCTACACCATATGATATTACGTATTACAACTTTATACTTTTGCTCTTGAAAAGAAAAGGGGGAAATTAGTGTAACCGGTGGTCAATCTTAAGGGATAATCGATTCTTCGCGCATCAGTCCCGTTGTGCTGAAAATGAAGCGACCCAAAAGATACACTTGAAATTCACCATCATTTTTATCGGTATATAACTTTAAAAATATAACACTGAAATATACAATACGAGTTAACATTTATTAAGCGTTCGGCTCAATGCGGAAATAAGCTTAAAACATCAAAATATTTGATTAAAACGTTTTGTTGTAAAATTTAAAATCACAAATATATCTTCACTGGAAAATGCTGCAGCGGCCACGGTACAGAAAACGTATCCTATCGCTACCGGAAAACTCCAGTTCAGTTGTACCTGTATTCTTCCTGGCTTGTTATAAAATGTTGGAAAGCATTTCAGAGTATGATTAAACACACAACCACAACAGATATACTAAAAACACTCAATCCTGTGATCGTCTCTTTCTGCGTTGTGAGTGCCAACTCTGTGTGTGTCTCCTAAAATTTCACACATTTCCATTTGTGTGTGTCTCTGACTACAAATAACATTGTCAAGTAAGAAAGGATTTTCTGAAAATTCAAACTTCCTTTTATGTTTGCCGACTGATAACTAATCATTGCTGGGTTACGGTAGATTTATATGTATATATTGCCTTTACACTGGATGTGTATTGTTTTAGTCATACTGTATGTATGTTTACATTTTTTATATTGTGCCTTTTTTGTATTTGTACTATACATAACTTATTCGTATGAACTTATTTGTATGTATGTATATAAAGTTTAGACAGTTCCGCGATCGAGCTTATATATACTGCCACTCTGGTCTGACACTCCAATGAGCGCTTTTTCCAGTAAACCGCTTTATACTACGCTTTATCGTAAATTTGTGCTGAAATGCTACGATCTGAGCTTCTGTGAAATATTGATATATATTTTCTTTTATTCACCATATGATTTGCGCAATTTGCTTTAATATTCATTCATAAGGTTACTGATATCGGATGCAGTACCTATTATAAACTTAGCCAGAATGTCTTTTCAGCATGGTTCATAACCCTTTGTAACATCGTCCATTTTCAAATTGCTGCAAGAATACCATGGACACATGTCATCCATGTGTGCCCTCTGTTTGTATATATAGATGCCTTTATGTCAATATGAACAAACAGAATGCTAAATATAAATTTACACATCAAAATCCGGGGCGTAGCCAGGATTTCATTTCGGTAAAGCATATATAAGTTTAGTCTAAGAAAATTTTCTTGCAAGCGAGCATAAACGTCAATATATTTTTCACTTCTACAATTAGGGAAATAAAACATTTTAGGTAAAAGGTTTCCTTAAAGGTCTGTTGAGCCGCGGATCTGGCACGTAGCCACAGAAAAGACAAGACCTGAACTCACTTGCAGACAATTTGTCTTTTCTCTTTAAGAAAACTTAACTTGTCCCCAATTGTTAATTAAGTTAAATTCTCGATGGCGCCAGCTGAAAAGCCGATTTTGACCACTGAATTCCGCGGCTGCACGTTTAGGTTACGTGTAGACCTTGGACACATTTATAAAATTTAATTTGTTTCCAATTTCATGCCTTATTGCACGGACAGTTGATGGAGTAAATTAATAAATGTTGCTCGTAAAAATTCGTTAATAACTGGCTTTGTGTAATATATATTTAATATACAATTTTATGGGGTTGCGTTTAAATCTAAGTGCCGAATAGTTTCTCATTGAGGTTTAAGCTTCAGAGAATTTTGTTCCAGCCGAGGGCGGCTCTAGACTGGTCAGGGGCGTCAGGAAAACAAAACACCGCTATCTTAAGGCAAACGGATAAGCTTTCGAGTGGAATGTACAAGAACCACGTTTATATATATAGCCCAATGAAATTAGCCAGTCGGAAACCACCGAAGCCGGAAATATATAGGCCTCAGCTTGAGTCCTGAGCATATATTAGGTAAATTTTGGTCCAAGTTTACAAACAGATAACGTAAAACGATGTGCATAATCTGATCAAATGCTTTGAAAACCCTTCAACTGGGAATTACATTTGCCAAAATTTTTTATCCTAGTATATATCAATCAAACCCTCGTCGCCGAAATAAAAACTCGTTTAATTCCGTATCAAGTTTTGAAAAGTTTTAAATATTTTGGAGTTGCTAAAATCTTGAAATATAGTAAAAGTCCCTGTGACAGCTAAAACTTCAGTTGATGACATTATGAGGTTAAACGTTTACTATATTGAAACCAATGGGGGGAGACTTCAATTGATACCATGTGAAGAACGCTGTGTATATAAGTGGAACTTTTGTTAGGTATATACTGGAAAAACGTCTAGTTTAAAATTCGCCCTGACTTACCAATTTCTGCTTTTCCACATCTTGAAAATTCGTTCTACAGTAAAATCTTCACTTCATGCTGAACTGCTGTCTTATATTTCGGAGAAAATCATAAATGAATAGCCGAGTTTATAGAGTTAATAAAATTTAATTTTTATGAGCGCAGTAAGTTTTACGTTTTTATACCTTCAGGTGTACCTATAGGTACCTATATTATTGAGAACGAGGCTTTTATGAAAACGAGCGATTATGTATAAAAAACTACGGAACGAGCTTCGAAGCTGTACTTATGATTTTAAAATATTTCCTAAAGTCGTGAGCCTTTTCAGTACAATATGTGGTACATGAAATTACCCCTTGTAGTAATTGTAAAATATTGTAAATGAAATTTTCTAATTCTCAAACTCTTAATTTTACACAGCTGAAAAACTTATGCTACATTTTGCGGTTTCATCTTTTATTTCCCCACATATGTTGCGCTAAACTTTAGGCGTATGTAAAGGGTTTACTTATTGATATAAGGCTCCTATAGCTTCTAAATGACGGTGAAGTGTATAAACATTGAAGAGACCTTTTGTACGTTTAGTGCAATGGATTTATTTTGTGTCCCGAACAGCTACTATTTCAGTGGGCAACTTGGCCGGCCGTCAAAACCAACGATGGTTGTTCAAGACTGCTAAAAGCGCATGCGTGCAAACTGAATATGAGGCCCGTATTCTCAAATGTGTATAGCACCTGTCACCAGTTAGCCTTGTTTTCAAGCTGCAAAATATCTGCAATTGAGCATACGGGCTTTTAGGTCACAATTCGATCCTGTAACAGGTTTTCTTTGCAGTATTTGATTGGTTTTTAATACAAAAATTTTCAGTTACGGTCTGCAACAGGTTATTTTTGTTGTGTACATCTTAACAATAATTGATCAAGCTTTCATGAACAAGTGTTTGGACGGTTTCAGTTGAAGTACAATGGCTGAATGATTTCAGCAAGCCTCAGCAAGATATTGTAAATTACCACATTCTACATTGTACATTGACGTATGTGAACAATAAAAGATTAGGCCAAAAACATTTCAATTCACAGGCAAAATGCAAAGGTTAACAACTTTATTTGCCTCCAAAATTTCAAATCTTCGACTCTCATAAAACGATTTCAACGATGTGTCATATGCAACAGGTTTGCACACCGTTCAATTGTGCAAACGGGTTGGTCGGGGGGAGCGCGAGCAAGCACTAAAACAATAAAACACCGCCCCTCTCGTCTCCCCCAACGTTTTACAACGCGTAATAAATTCTTTTCTTCTGATTTTATTGCCATTGTTAATAAATCTACAACAAACAAATGTTGTATTACCGCTGTGTCTACCTGTTAACAAGTTTCATTCGTTGCTTCTCGTAAAGATGTCACCCCTGATCACAGAGGCAGGGATTATATATTCAATTTGACAGATATATAATATTGATTGGGGGGCCTTTTTTAGTTATATAAGCATGGCGATTTATGTTAGAGCTCTGAAATAGTACGCCATAGTCCTAGACCTTAGGTTTAGGTTCGGGCGTCGCTTAGACGTAGGCTTAAAACAGAGACCCCCATCAAATGTCTATGATTGATTTTTTGTGGAACTTAGACAGGATCATAGGAATCTTGCGCGGGAACACCAGATACAGTCTCAGTATTAAAAACAATCTTCTAGTTTTACGTGGCTCCAGTCAGGAGAAGTGAGCCCGAAATGACGCCGTTTGTTTGAATCACTACTTATATGTGTGAACTACGCGAATATAAAGTTTTGCAAAACTAATTTACCAAGCGAAATGCGGAGCTTAGCGTAAATTTTATCATTAAAAAGCATTCTTAAAGTATTACATTTCGCTCACACTCCAGGTGACGCCCCCAACGTAGGGATGGATCCAGAATTTCTCAGCGTTTGATCTGAATGTTGTCCGAGCTCACGCTCGTGTTTGATAACTGAAAGGGCGCCTTTTTATAAAACACTTTAACGCAAAAATTGCAAAGTGTGACGTAGCTAGAAAGTTTACTCTTTAAATTTAAAATAATCATAGTTCGCGTGCAGCGCCAAATTTTTTCGACATTTTCTGCTAAAGTAGCTAAGCAGCTTATAGTTTAGGTGAAAGGTAATATACAATCTTCATATATTGCGTCCAGTGGGAGACAGCAAACGACACATATCGCTCCAAAACGGTTTTAATAACGGTTCTTGAATATTTCATTTCGAGTGTGTTACCTATTATATATTATCTTAACCAAAATTGTACGCAGCAAGTTTAACGATAGAGAAAATTTGTTAATATTTAGTAACCTTGTGGTTATTTTAAGGTCGGGTAGTGTGAAGCCATTAAAAAATCACGGCAACGTAAAATAGTGTCAAAATGGAAACTTCGGCTGTTTTTGTTTCAACCGGATAGTGGGGCCCCTCCAATTGGGGGTATAGGCCCCATTGCACTGCATGACTTTGAGCACTAGAAATCATCAGAGGGTTAAAAACTTGAGTTTATATCCTTAGGAAAACATTACTGGATGTATTAGGGAGATCTTATGCGGGGTTCACGTTATAACCGGGGCAGACGGGACACGGTTTGTCCCATGTTGATTTGACGTCAACGTTAGAATTTGGGCACAATTATCGGGTCAACAGACAAAACTCGAATGTCATATGACATTAGCTTACAAACCACCGCTCTCAAATGATCAATGTGTACAAGGACGGTATGTGACATGACACTGTCGTACATTTATGCGAATATCATATGATATTCCAAAATATCAACGAATATCATATGATATTCAGCGGGACAGTGTACCCTTTGCGTACTAATAAATGAATGAAAAGTTGGATGGCAGAGGCACAAACGTGTTTTAAATACAAATACATGCCTGCAAATCGTTTCCGACACAAAATTGCTTAAAACCACAGCTTCATAATTCAAAAATTCAAATTTCAAATTCTAGTATCATATGATATTCAACAGGATAATTTGGGTATGTTACCTCAACTACGCAGACGACCTGCACATGATATTAACAGACAAATACGAATTTTTGAATACGATATGGGGTCTACAAGCAGACAAAATGTGACCCAATAGTCTAATAGGGACAAAACGTGTCCCAAGCTGCCCCGGTTATAACGTGAACCCCGAATTACTTCATCCGAGCTGGTTACGGGCCTGAACCAGCATTAATAAACTGCGGAGCGTGAAAAAAATTTGCACGTAGTGTGTTAAAATATATAAAGAATAAACCTGATGTGGTAGTATATAATGTTAAGATAAATTTGTTTGTTATTTTTATTCATTAACAGCCATTCCGTGCGCTATAACTGTCATTAACCGTGCATCAAGTGTGCCGAACAGTTTTGCTGTAATGGCACGGTGGTTGTAGCACGGCTCTTAACTATATAAGCCGTACGTACAATTATATGAATTGAATATATCACAGTAATGTTCGAAAATTGCAGCAAATGTCATGTGATATGCTAAGCATTACAGCGCTACTTTCACTCGATTATAAATGAATAGAACGTTGGGTGATGGAGGCACAGATGTGTTTTAAACATCAATACGCGCCGGCAAATTCGTTTCTGACACAAAACCTCTCAGTACCAGCGTATATATTTATTAAAAAATACAAATTTCAAATTCTAGTAACATAATGATATACGTATATTTGAAGAACTATGAGCAGACAACATGATACCAATAGTCCAGTAGAGACAAAAAATATGTAAAAAAACTGTCCCATAACGTCAACCCCTTATAAGCCACACGGGAAAAAGGTGCAAAAATGTCGCTAGGTTTAGGCTTAATACGAATACGGTGTTTGCAACGCTTTGGCTTAAGCTTAGGCTTTGGAATACGCTTAATCTACTGTTACGGCCCTAAAAGTAACATTGACCCAACAGGTGATAGATGCTCGTGCTACACACATTTGTGATTACGGAAACTAAGAAATCATATTAAAAATCAAGCGCTATTTAGACCGCTTTCTTGCTTCAAACAGCATCTTTCAACGCTTTTTTACACGCGTATAAACTTTAGAAATTTATTCGCAAACCAAAACGTTATTAAAAGTAAACTTTTGTTAAGGTTTGTCAAACCGATATTTCAGCAAGAAGATATAAGCGTTTTTCGCGACGCAAAAAAAGACTTGGTTTCAATTGGTTTATCACATTTTAGTAGCAGACCCACAATGTAACCTTTTCATTCATAATTGCATCTATGAATGAACGGAAAAATATTTCTTTAATTTTGTTCGCTCATTTTACAACTCTGTTAGCAATTTGCGTCTAAACATCCATTTAACCTTTATGGACAATTATTTCGTACTATTTTTTATTACTTTCAAGTTAATTTTTATTATATATATATGTTTGGCACGTGCCACAATATACTTCGGCAGTGTTGTTTTGCAACGCAAGCGTGTCATAAAAATTTCAAAATGTTTTCAAATATAATTGAATACTTGATAACTATTTGCTTGAACTATGTAAGAAAATTTTTTTCATGATGCTGTTCGTGTGCAAATACCAGATCAAAATGGTTCGCAGTGGCGCGTCTAGTAAAATTTGCGTTAGTTAGGGCTGGTATCGAAGAAGCAGGCTTTTGAAATAAAATTCGGAAAATGCCTCGCATCAGTGCGCCCTGGTTGCTGATGTAGGTGTATAGAGATATAGCTTAAACATGGCTTTACTCACACGTATGTGATTTTACTTAGATTTTGTAGCTGTAACTTAATCCAAGTGTTTCAATACTGTTTATTCATGGCTAAAATATTAAGAGGGTGTAATAAGATGGGGAGGGGTTTCCATTTTGAGTCCCAATCAATTGGAGTCCGTATCCCTAATAAGAGTCCATAGCGGATAGAGTCCCTAAACCCTAATTAAAGTCCATAAATGTCAATTATGCCTAAATGTAGCGCATAAATGACTCCAGGACCAAATAAAGTTCAGTTCGAAACTTTAAAGCGTATTATGTTTTGAAAGTACAATCCTAAGTGTAAACCTTGCATTATCGCTCAAGCTTTTGATACAATACAAATAAACGTTTAATTCAACGGATAGTTAAGTACCGAATATATACCATTAACGAAGGGCGGCGGAGGGCCGGCTAAAAGTAAATAACAGTCCGTAACCGAACAACAGAGGGGGTCATTGTTGGCCTTTACAAGAAAACACTTTGGCCATCCTGCTTGGATAAGACACACAAGATATTAAAAATATAAACGAGAATATGTAAAGTATTTTTCCGTCGAAATCACAGGGAAACTAGCAATGCTTCACTTTAGCCTCTATGTCAATACTAAACGAAGAGAATACCGAGTCTCCAAAACATGGTTGACTGCATTGTACCCCTGCGCATAACATAAACAGTAGTTATATACTGTTTTGTATGAAATTGTCGACGATTCCTTGATCGCTTTACACATTCATTCATGGTTTTTGTTAAACTATTACATAACTTCATGCAATGAATAAATAAATATTTGCAAATATTGTACACGCCAAAACGAGACTATTTATAATACAATTTTTAATTGAAAAATTTATTGCAATAAAAGTAAAGTGCATAAAGTGCAAACATAACAAAAGCCATCGTATGGTTGAAATTGAAGATTTCATAATCAAGGCGAAAATCAACCTCGTACTACTTATATCAGTGCCGGAGCAGGCAGGGTTGGGGGCTTCCCCCAAATTCAAGAGTGGGCCCCCTAACTCGCGCGCGAGAAGCCAGACGTATTTTAAAACTTAAGCGGCTTCTGTTTCAACCGGTTAGGGTGGGAGCCCCTTTAGGGGTGGAACCCCCACATGGGGCGTATGGAGGAGGTGGGTGCTCAGTCCCTGCTTATCATATATACATATAGGCCCATGTTACTCTGAGGGGCGTCCGTTTAGCCACGGGACCGCAATATACCCGGAGTGAAACGTTTTTGTTGGGTTGGTCGGGATAGCTTCAAACCTGTTTTTTCTGGGTTGGTCGGGACAGCCGGGACTGCTTCGAGCCCATGTTTTACCTGGGTTGGTCGGGACAGCCGGGACAGCTTCAAACCTATGGTTTTGCTGGGTCGGTCGGGACAGCCGGGGCAGCTTCGAGCCTATATTTTTCCTGGGTCGGTCGGGACAGCGGGGACAGCTTCGAACCTATATTTTTGCTGGGTCGGTCGGGACAGCTTCGAACCAATATTTTTGCTGGGTTGGTCGGGATAGCGGGGACAGCTTTGAGCCTATATTTCTGCTGGGTCGGTCGGGACAGCTTCGAACCTATATTTTTGCGGGGTTGGTCGGGATAGCGGGGACAGCTTTGAGCCTATATTTTTGCTGGGTTGGTCGGGACAGCTTCGAGCCTATATTTTTGCTGGGTCGGTCGGGACAGCTTCAAACCTATATTTTTGCTGGGTTGGTCGAAATAGCGGGGACAGCTTTGAGCCTATTTTTTGCTGGGTTGGTCGGGACAGCTTCGAACCTATGTTTTTTCTGGGTCGATCGGGACAGCCGGGCCAGCTTTGAGCCTATATTTTTGGTGGGTCGATCAGGACAGCTTCGAACCTATGTTTTTGCTGGGTCGATCGGTTCAGCTTGGACTCTATACTTTGGCTGGGTCGGTCGGCACAGTCGGTACAGTTTTCGAGCTAGGTTTTGTGGGGTCGGGCGCGACAACTTCGAACTTATGTTTTTGCTGGTTGGGTCAAAACAGCTGGGACAGCTTCAAGCCCAGGTATTTGCTGAGTTGGTCGGGACAGCTTCAATCTTATGTTTTTACTGGGTCAGTATATATAGCAGGACAGCGTCGGAGCAAATATGTTTTATGGGACAGAGCTGTTTCGGCAGGCCCATCAAAAATATAGTCAGAACTGCTGAACCTGCAAAGTATAAGCTACCAACCGGGGTGTAACGTGATATCCGTTTTCGTTTCCGTTTTATAGAAACACTGGAAATTCTGTTATTTTATGCTCAAAAATTAGTTCGAAATCACGTGTATGTCTCGCAATTTTTCATTATAGATATGTTGCAATTGTTCAAACTGAAATAAAAATGACGAAATTTAAACAATATCTTGAAATTTTCTGCGTATCCGCTATTCTTTCTTTAAAATTTTAGAAAGCCAACAAATTTGCGATGAAATGATAACACCAATTTAACATGTTTTTATTGACTAACGTTTTACGAACTGCGGTAACGACTCAGATTTTTTCACCTGCGCTTGCGCACTGCTTACCTTCGCACATTTTGTTCCGGATATCCGGATATGTACACTGCAAAGAATGGTGAGTCAAATTGACTCTCTGAAATAGGATTTCCTGACTACACAAACTGATTCAAATTCGACTCCGCCAGAATCACATTCGATTCACTCAGTTGTAACCTTGACGTGCCGTATGGCTCAAATTGTTGCATATGCAGAGTTCCTATAATGCGTGACACTCGGTGAAACCTTTTTGCATTTAACAGCCTTTAAACTTTAAATTGTATTTACCCATAAAGCTGCATTACATATATTGTTGATAGGTTAAATTTGTGATTAAACATGTGTTAGCCTATAAAGAGCAGAAGATAGCTAAAGAAATACACTCCTAATCGAATAATTTATTTCGTCGTAGCAACCTGGATGCCCCTAAAAGTAACATTGGATAAATTTTGTATTAATTTCTATTTCACACCAAACTATAATTGCAACATATTTTTAGAACTGCGCGATGTTCACGTTATTTATAACCAGTTTTGAGCTTAAAAATAACGAAATTTTCGATATTAACAGTAACAGAAACAAAACGGGCACCGATTTTAACTTAAATGAGTACGAATATCTGGTTACACCCTGATGGCCGCAAGTGAAATTTATTGAATTTTTTCTCTATAGACGTCAGATTTAACATAATTAAACACTGCATATAATCGACCCACCTGTTCTCTCTAGTAAGTAGGCTTATACGTAGACTTAAGCTTATTCTGAGGTTTGCTCTCCATAGGCTTATAAGACGTAACCCAGGCTTTATCATGCTTAGCTTTTAGACTAGGAGTTTAGCATGAATATCAGCTTCGAAACTGTTGGGAGAGACCGAGCAAAATAAAAATATATGCTTCGAAGCTAGTTTCGGCAGCCGTGGCGAAAACGTAGGCTCAAAACTGTTCCGATCAACCCGTAAACTATAGGCTTGAACGCGTCCTAGCTGTTCCGGCCAACTCAGCGAAAACAACCTCGAAGCTGTCCCGACAAACCCAGCAAAACATAGGGTCGAAGCTGTCCCGACCAACCCAGCAAAAACATACGCTTGAAGCTTACCCGGCCAACCCAGCAAAAACATACGCTTGAAGCTGTCCCGACCAACCCAGCAAAAACATAGGCTCGAAGCTGTCCCGACCAACCCAGCAAAAACATAGGCTCGAAGTTGTCCCGACCAACCCAGCAAAAACGTAGGCTCGAAGCTGTCCCGACTAACCCAGCAAAAACATACGCTTGAAGCTTACCCGGCCAACCCAGCGAAAACATAGGCTCGAAGCTGTCCCGACCAACCCAGCAAAAACATAGGCTCGAAGTTGTCCCGACCAACCCAGCAAAAACATAGGCTCGAAGTTGTCCCGACCAACCCAGCAAAAACATAGGCTCGAAGCTGTCCCGACCAACCCAGCAAAAACATAGGCTCGAAGTTGTCCCGACCAACCCAGCAAAAACATAGGCTCGAAGCTGTCCCGACCAACCCAGCAAAAACATAGGCTCGAAGCTGTCCTAGCTGTCCCGACCGACCCAGGAAAAATATGGGCTCGAAGCTGTCCGGCTATCCCGTCCGACCCAACAAAAACATAGGCTCGCAGCTGTCCCTGCTGTCCCGACCGACCCAACGAAAACACATTCTCGAAGCTGTCCCGGCTTATTCGGCCGACCAAGCAAAAACACAGACTCGAAGCTGTCCCTGCTTACCCAGCCGACCCAGCAAAAACATTAGCTCGCAGCTATCCCGGCTGTCCCGACCGACCCAACGAAAATACATGCTCGAAACTGTCCCTGCTTACCCGGCCGACCAAACAAAAACACAGGCTCGAAGCTGTTCTGGCGGTCCCGCCCGACCCAGAGAAAACATAGGCTAGAAGCTGTCCCAGCTGACCCGGCCGACCAAGCAAAAACACAGGCACAAAGCTGTCCCGGCCGACCCAACGAAAATACATACCCGAAGATGTCCCGGCTGACCCGGCTGACCAAGCAAAAACACAGGCTCGAAGCTGTCCCTGCTTACCCGGCCAACCCAGCAAAACACAGGTTCGAAGCTGTTCCGGCTGACCCGGCCGACCAAGCAAAAACACAGGCTCGAAGCTGTTCTGGCAGTCCCGCCCGACCCAGCAAAAACACACGCTCGAAGCTGTCCGACCGACCCACCAAAAAACATAAGCTGGAAGCTGTCCCTCCGTCCCAGCACAAATAAGTGAACACGAGTGCTGGCCTGTTGCTGTCCCGTGGAAAACCGGACGCCCCTCAGAGTAACATTGGCCTACATATATATGAGGGAAGAAGGGGTAATAAGATGGTTCGTCCATTGCGTACCGTTGTCCTGATTCGCGTCTTATAGAGATTACGTACACAGAACACGCAGTTTCTACAACACCGAATGACATCGCTAGTTAACAATTTGTACCAGAACCAGCGGCTGATTTGTCTTCCAAGCAGAATATAAGTCTCCGTTGAATATACCATGGTCTGAAGACAAAGCCGTATTCTCAAACGCATGCGCATAGCTCCTGATCAATAGTAAAAGCAATCTCTACTATGTAGTGACCTGAATAAGAGGGAGGCAATTGATACTTATTTAAGCTCTCAGAAACTTGTTATTTGGTTACACAGTTATTTGTTTTAAATCCGTCGTCTGCAACCTTCGTTAATGATATATACCCGGTGTAGGTGGCTATGCCACACTTAAACCTATTTCAAACTAAAAACTAAAATATAAAATAAAACCTTATATTAAAACCACACCTTAAGGGAGTCCCTGGCTCCACCTAGTCTCTCTTAGAACTTAAGTTAGGCTTAGGCGTTGCTACAGGGCGTAGAAATTTGTAAAACTATGCTATGGCGGCTGTGTCCGCAATGTAAACTTACCTGGGGCCCTGCGTGGCCGTATGACGGTATTGATTAGTATTGCGTATGGAGTTGGCCTAATCTGCGGATAACGACATAGCTAGGCTATGTCAGCACCAACATGGTGCTTTATTATGAGTGTCTCCGGCGTATTGTTGTTGTTGTTGTAGTACCGGATGTGTGGCTCTGGATCTCAACCGCATTGCGGACACCCAATTGTGGGTGTCGGCAAAAATGCAAATGAGGTCGAGATGCCGATATGGGTAGCCAGGACCGGAATCAGTCTTGGTGTTGATTTTCTAAAATTCAGTGGTTTATTTTATTGGCTGGTTGCGAGCGGATTCGTACATTGTTTCTTGAATTTTGGTTTGGGCGTTGAAAGCGGAAGTTTTAATAAGTAAGGTCGAGTTGATTTAAATTAAGGATTGTCACGGTGGCATAGGATGTGAAGGAATTACGGCATTACGGTGTTAATTGGCGGTGCGCAAGGCGCGGTATTTACCCAGTATAGAATACTGGTGGCATGTGTTAAAGGAAACTTGGGGTATTAAAGGAAACCTGGGGAAAAAGTAGTCTAATAAATCTAACGGGGTTAGATTTATTATTCTACAACGGCTGGGCCAAATCTAACGGGGTTAGATTGGTCGGAAATTTGGTGTAACTCTAACGGGGTTAGAGTACACGGTTTAACGGGGTGTAATTCTAACGGGGTTAGAATTGCACGGATTCTGGAAAACGGCAAAAGTATTGGGTACGGTAAAGCCAGTGGCTGGATTAAATCAGATTCAGACGTCGGCTTTAAGGATTCCGGCTCGGGTTACCAGTTAAATTGCATAACCTGTAATTTGCTGGCCTTAATATTGGGTATTTTGTGTCATACGGGTTTCGGGTTGGGATTTATAATAAACATTTACCGGCCGCGTTTTACTAAATCAGAGCGATACGCATACATCGAGGAAAGAACTATACAGGCGATACAGGATACAGGCTTAAGTCTAAATCACGAACTTCTCACAACCGGTATTGCAAATATCTGTTGAATTTTAGACGCATTTATTTGTCTTGTATCAAAAACTTGAGCGATAAATGCAAAGCTATACTAAAGAGCTTAAGTATGCTTTAAAGTTTCGAACTCAGCTTTATTTGGTCGTGGAGTCATTTTGCACCACAATTAAAGATAATTAACGTTTATGGACTCTAATTAATTAGGGTTTAGTGACTCGATTTGCTTACGGACTCTAGTAGTTAAACATCCCGAGGTGTTTAACTACTGGACTCTTTTATTAGGAATACGGACCCCTGTTTATTGAGATTCAACATAAGAACCTCCCCTCTATCTCCCTCTGATTCGGCTCACTACAGTAGACTGCGGAAGGATTGGATCTAAAATTTTAACAGCAGCAGGGTAACTTTCTATACAACAGAATCATTTGGTTTTTATAACGTAAACGACCTATCGCTAACCGGTCATCAGTGGTGCATTTAAGAAATTTTAATGTTCGACCTTCGTTCAGCCGCGGGTACCTGCTCGGATCCGCCTGTATTGATGACAGGCGCTACAAGCATTTGAAACAGAAACACATGGATTGATCCTCTTTAGTTTAAGGCATTAGTAGTTTGATTTAAATCTTCATCAAGTTGCTGTGAATAACGTGACTGATCCAAAATTGCACTGTGGGAGCCACAACGTTATGCTTCGAAGTTTTACAGCTTTAATGCTTAAGTTTTCAAAGTACATTCCTAAGTACTTATAATCTACATTATCGCTCAAGCTTTTAGTACAAGACAAACGTTTAATTCCATGGATTTGCAGTACCGGATATTTATCAGTAGCGAAGGGTGGGCTGATAATAAATAACGGTCCGTAACCAAATAACAGGGGGATACTTCTGGATGCCAAATAAATTTCAGTCCCTGCTCTTACTCGGGTCACCACAGTACAGTGGCGTATGTTATTATAAGGGCCGCAACGGTAGATTATGAAGTTTAAGCCTAAGTGTTGAAAAAGCGTACCGGAGTTCCAGATTTGAAGTGCTACTGTGTAAAAATGTTGTAGGAATAATTTACATTGTTTCATCATTAAAGTAGCTTCCGGCGTCGTGCATCATCGAGCGGCACTGTGCTGCAAAGCATATGAATTTCCGCATGAAATCGCATAAACATGTCATAAACAAAATTTTTTAACTTGCGGTGTCGTACGGCTCCGGACATCGCCGCATGACAAGCATTGCGCCACCCTCTTCTATAATAAAATTTTTCTATTGCTTACAAAATTTATATGCTAACTGTTAGCTTCAGGGTACACCCGGAGGTCTGCCTTCGGCTCCGGCAGAAAATCGGCCTCCGGTTCCGGTCCAATTTCTGCCGGAGGTTACGCGATCTCGGTAATGATTTTTTTCAGTTTTAGAAAAATTGCATCGTTCGATGTTCGTGGCTTTATCGTTTCATAGTTTTGAGAAATAAATTATTGGGATTTCTTAAACAATTAATCTTAGAACTCAAACTTTTTAACACATACGCTGGAACCAGGATGCAACAGGTGACTCCTCAAAACTGTGTAAAACGCTAAAACAAAACACACCAAACGATATATTTTTTGCACAAATATGAAGATTTTTGATATCAAGATCCCGGAGAATTCCGACAGGAATTTCACTGAAGCCACAGGCCAATTTTCAGGCAGAGCCACAACTACGGTTTACCTGAAAAGGACCGAAGCAAGGCTAGCTTGCCCGTTAATTTCATAACGCAAACAAGAAATAATGTATTAATCCAAAGACAAACACGCAGCGTGCCAGTTTACGTGGTATACAACTCACTATCACCATATTGGACTGGCTTTTTGTAAATAATTTCAGAAAATGTGCTACTATCAACATAAATGCCGTTGTGGTTGTTAAATGAAAAGTTTTTCACTACACGGTTCCGTTTCCGGCATATTTATTTAGCAAACTGGCTATAAAACACCGACAGAAAGCCTTTTTTGAAACCTTATATAAATACTTAGTTGAAAAGATTAATTTGCAGTGACTTAATGGAATCAAAACCAATGTTCAAGTATTGTTCAGCGACGCTGAATGATATATACATTATTTTAACAAGAACCAAACAAAAACTATCATTTAAGTAATCTTGGAAATGATGGGACATTACATGTAACCTTAATACTCTAAATTAATACTATAAATATTACAGTCCCGCTTCAACAAAAATAATTTGTAGCAATTCTAAATTGAACCAGACACATTTAGGTCGGGTTTCGCGATTGAACAAGAGATGACGACACACTATGCGGTAAATGGGTTAATAAGACCGTTTGACAAAATACAAAAAATTGTTCTCCAACAGACAAAAAATGACAATCATTAAATCAAACATTAATCACACGACCAAGCTTTTGAATTCTGTTCAGCAGCAGATCACCGTGTTTGACAATGTTCTGATATTGCATATTTTTGTTGTCCAACTGATTTGTTTCAACGATTCGACGCACCTGAAATAACCTATGTGACAAATAAGTTAATGTGTCAGTTCTTTCTGAACTACTAGAGAAGTAGTCGTGCTAAATTTATCTACACGCTGTCACAGGAAATGGCCCACATAGATGGAGGAAAAAACTGAAAAATAGGTAGTTCTTTTTGTCAAAATCCCAAAATCTGTTACACCTTAATCACAACTTGAAATTAACCTGTCTACTACTCAAGCGTTCTATTCAATATGAAGACTCCTCTGTGCTCCCTTCCGTTTAAGTAAGCATAAGATTTCAAAGAAAATAATATATCATCGATGCACGGAAAGATCGCAAATATACCCCACCGACTTCAAGTAGTCCATTAGTTTACCGGCTGCTAATCCATAATTGAAACATCCTGCACTGTAACAAATTGAAAATCTTAGGCGCTAATTCAAAATCCAGAACATAGCAACATCTGTTATATTTATTTAAAGACCAACACACTCAAAATATTTCAGTAACCATTTGCGTTGTCATTTAAAGCAATCTAACGGATAACAAGTTTTCTATCAATTTTGTATAAGAAATAGGCAGAAAATAAGAATAAAGAATACCGAAGACAGCAGTGCTTTCTGCTTTACTTATCGGAGCTAGGCACCCCATTCGTACCATTCTACATCCATCGTTACCTTATCAATCTTGCAGTTCAAAATCCCTGACGATATCAGTTGATGGAGTTCTTTGTCGATAAATTCCGGCGTAACACCGAACGTATGTGCCATATAATCGAGAGTTAAACTGCGATACGAACTGAGAAGTTGTTTGTACGCTACAAAATAAAAGAACAACAAAAAATGCAAGCCCTTGCTTTACCACACATTGCTTTTATACAATTAAAACTTTTAAACAATCTAAGAACTAAGCTTAGACAATAACCACAATTTACAATCCTAAATTCCAATATAGACCCATATTTTTAAATGAGTATAGCACCGTTTACCTGTGCGCGATAGGTTTTCAAACTGGTGAACACCCACAGTAGCGGACCTTAAAGTTACTGCAGAAGTAGGACAAATCAAACGCAAAAATATGCTGAATTTCGAACACCCATTTAGTCTCGAATTTAAGCAACTAATGAAACTAAGCGTCCTTTAATGGAAACTGTCCAGTCCTAAAAACGAACCGACAGGCTGGACCGCTGAACGTTGACGGACAAACTCATCCGTTTACATATCAAAATCAGCCGGTTCTGATTAGCAATCTACAAGTTTCAATTGCAAGTTCTTTCTGCAATAACTTTCACTAATGAATAAGGCCTTAAGGCTTCAAGAAATTTTACTTACCTAAAGCTCTCATCGCTCGAGTATAGTAGATATAATGTGCAGATAAATAACGGTCATATTTCATTTCGGTTTCAATAAATGCTAACCCGGAAAAGAACACCGCGTATTCACAGTCATACAGGCCATTGACAAATTTTTTCACCTGAAACGAAACTACATTAAACATTGACTAGTTCTGGCATTTAGCTAGCACAGCACAAGTTGGAGATAGGCATTTCCGGACGTGCTCCCGGGTGCAATCCAGAAGATTACTGAGTTAGAAAGAGTCTTTAAACGGATTGCAAAATAAAAATCACGGTTAAAATTTGTAAATATTCGCAATTTTTTCATCACCGAAAACATTAAAATTTTCAAAAGAAATTATTTCTAATGCTTTTTTTCGTAGTTTTTGTTTGTTTTTTCATGTTTTTGGGTGTTTTCGGAATATCTGCTAACAATTATTATTACACAAAACTAAGAAAATTCATATTATATTCACAGCGAAATTTTAAGCATCAGGCATCAGTTACTTCAACAATATTTAATTATACTGTTTCAAGTTAACCAACATTTGCTGAATCTTCGTCTTTGGTCTCGGTTCCAAACCACAGAGACTTAAAAACCGAGCCTTACCGCCATGCCGACCACCAGCGAAACCAAAGTATGTATATCTAACTAAGCTTTGCTTAGTTTATGAGAGTATGAATTGCAAACATATTTTGACAAAATTACAATCATGATCGTTAACTCCCTCAAATTAGCAAAATAGCATACCACCGGCTGATGACTGGGCAGTAGTTAAAGATACTGCAAAAACCAACTGTTTTTCGCAAAACTCACAGACATTACAAAATCAAATACATATATAGCTTACTTCAGTTTTAGAATGCAGTTGTTCTTGTATTTCGGCACCTCGTATTATTTTATCTCTGAAACAATAAATAAGTACTTGTTGAATATAGTTGATTCCCAATTAAATATGTACTATCTAACCACACTTCATGGCAAATTTCTGTCATAACAATGTCTCCAATACTTTCATAAGCAAACCAATCTTAAACAAAATCATAAATTTTTATTTAGCGAAGCTCGGAGTTTCGCGAAGCGTTTATGTTTTGTACTCTGGGGTCGAAAGGTGGATGTCCGTCTCTCCGTCCGAAAGGAATCACAGGAACGGCTGAACCGATTTTGATAAACTTTTTCTGTTTGAAAGCCAATTATCTTGTGGTGTTAACCTCGCATTTGGTTTTAAAATTTTAAGCCGCTTATTCGCTACAGGCTAATTTGCATAATTAGTTAAGCCTAAATTTGGACTTTCTACATTATTTCAGTAATTATTACAGTTACAAGCAATCTAATTTCAGTATTAAAGGGTTTTTGGGTTCGAGGAATCTCCAAAACCGATAAATGAATAGTTGGCAATTAACTAATTTGCATATTACCGTAACTGCTTACGCGTGTTCAAGCGTCGCTAAATAAATGTAGTCCCACTACGACTGGTCTACATTACGCATGGACATAGCCATGATTTTGTAAAGGTAACAAATTTTTCCAAGAAAATGGCTTCTTTTTCGTCTGAAAAAACTCCTAAAAATAATGGAGACAGATAACAAAGTAACGGTGTAGGGTTTAACACCTAATTCTTCCCGGTTACGCTCTTTATGTCACTCACTTGAGTTCTTGACGATCCAGGGTTAGCATTGTCGAAATAATAGTGTAAAAAATCAACTGCTCATAACTCATCAATTCATATGACGTAAAAGTTGATACACAATCAAGCAGAAGTTCTGCTGCCTTCTTGAATTCACGTATCGACAGGGCGTATAATCCTTCGTATGCCTAAAACAATTTCACCCGTCTTCTCAGCTGCGCGCAGCACCTAATAAAAGTGGGTAATATATAGATCAGTAGTCATTGACAAAATAATAGATCCTAGGTAGGTACACGAATGATCCGATTTCTAGCACTCTAATTCTGTCAAATTAGACGCTAGATATAAAACACCGTATAAAGCGTAACAATTTCAATATCTAAGTTTTGTGCATGTCTGTTGCAGTAATACCTAGACGGTTATATCGAATTTACTATAAGTTGGCGATAGGTCTTCTAACTAAGTCGAACCGGTGCCGGTGTATAGTAAGTTTCGAAATTTAGCAATTTTTTACAATGATTCGTTCACATCATTGTAAAATTTTAAGCAAAATAACTAACACAGGCCAGCCTCGTTGCCGGAAAACACTGCTAAAAGCCACGCGTAAGCAAATAGTTTAGGTATAATAATAAGTCCAAAGTATGTAGTAAATGTAAGTAAAACTTGTTACCTTTAAACGATTCTTTCTATCCCAGTCGCCCCCACGTTCAATCAAGTCTTTGGCTTTGCTAATATTCGAGCTCACTAAGTGATGGTCCATATAGAATAAACCGACCCGAATAAGTGAAAAAATTATGTCCATTTGACGGCCTTAAACAAAAATACGTACTTACACTGGTAATTAAAAACACGTAAGATGATACAAACTTACAGAATGAATATTCAACTGAGTGACTACAGTTAAATATCAGAAAAACAAATTTACTTGATCAATAATGAAATTTCCATTTATAGCTTTTAAATTAAAACCAAATTAGTTTAATTCAAGAATTAATATCATTTACCAACTCCAACAGTTTTGTCATAAGTTTGTCGAAACGCCGATATACAAGCCGCTTTATCACTGATTTGACACAGATAATCTGCCTTTTTAAGCCAAGCATCTTTCACTTCAGACTCGCTCAAATTAGCCACAGCGTCTTCAATTGCCTCATCCAAAGTTCTGAAATAGTATCTATTGCGTATCAAAGCAAACCACTCAAAACACACCAGAATTACGTTGCTCTGTTATAAAACTCGAGAACTTTAGTGCCGCTTCTCACTCTAAGTTGTGTATCCAATTTGGTTGTGCCAATGGTAACTTTAATTAAAATGATCTTGTCTTGAATGGTAACATTTGCATTACTTATTCTTCAATTTAATGCAAATTATTACGCAAAGTGACAGACATAACTCTAACACAAGCCTTGATCTGCACTGCACCATTTTCTAGATACCACTTTTACAAGTGCGCAACAAAAAACAATGACATGATTTAAAACCTAGCCTTAACAAAAAGGTTACAAGAAAACAATTACGATAACGTTGAGACAGTAAAGTCAAGCCATGCCGAATATATACTTTATCTTTTCTTCATTCTTTTTCTTGAGTTCGTCATATAGTTTTTGATCAAGCTTCCAGCCGAGCGTTTCAGCTGCTTGTTTGTAGAACGGCGCCATTTCTTTATTACGAATTTCTTCCATAAATTTGTCTTTTGCAGAATTTTTTGCCTCAGCTGAAATACAATTACCTTATTTTACAGTGCCACTGAAAGGCAAAACAACAGCACATGTGTTAAAAGTATCTGAGGATACAGGAGGCACTGATATATTTTGGACATTTTAGGGCCTTCCGGTGAGGCACGCCGCAGCACAGGTATAGCACCACCCTTACACTGTTGGCTACAGTTCAAATAAACAATGTACCACGTACATCTGTGATTTTTATTGCACTGATCTAAGTGTTGCGCAGAAACAGATATTTTTACAAGTCAATACCCTTTACCTGAAGCATCCGACATGCCGAGTAAGAAAACCCATTGAGCTAATTCTAGATTAGGATTCGCCTTAATAATATCACTATCATCATCAACTTCCATTGACTGCACATTATTATAGTTCGCCATTCGAACACAAAATTATATATATGTAGCTAACTATATGCAATAAATACACAAAATGAAAGAAGGGCAAACAGCATATATATACATATCACCAAATCCAGAATGTGTTAAAACAGTTGGAGACACGGACTTCATGAAGTTGTGACCGAGCGTCCGTTGAAATATCTGCTGCGGGTTCGCTAGGGAGGTAGGAACCCCCACTCGGCCAACGACAAAAAACACCATTCGAGATTTGGCGTTTTGGTCGAGTATTTTTAGCCATAAAAATTTAACTTTTTTTACATCAAACACACTTTTTTTGCATAATTTTTTAACTGTACATAATGTAATAGTAAGCGTGTAAAGTGTGTTTAACTCATGATGCATATATTTCATATGCACTGGGACAAGCATGTCTCAAATGCTTACAGCAATATATATTATAGAGGAGTTACAAAGTAGCAGCCCTGGCCTTCATACTTCGACTTGAAGATTTCGATATCATGCTAGCAAACCGGGAGGGTATATCCTATCCAATAAAATGTCTATCTATCTATGCACTGGGACAAGCATGTCTCACATGCTTACATGCCCCAATTTTCACCAAGGTCGTCCCTTAACCGTCCACAATATTTTTGACTGAATACCGTGTTCATAGGGCGGCAATTTACCACTGCGCTCTCGACGTGACCTCTATGTCAGTCTAGATAGGAACCGGGGCTTCAGACCTTTCAACTAAGCAGCTGGAAAAGTGGGCTTCCAGAACAGTGATCAAACTCTCAGCCTACGTATCCTTAAGCGAACAGTCTACCATTGCGCCACGTAGCCCATCTCTCCAACTGCATTTTTCGTCGACTATATGTGTCGACCGTATGCTGCCAGCAAGTATACTACACAATGTGCATCGCATATATTGCATATGCGCTGGAACATGCATGTCTCACGTGCATACAATCCTATTGTGGGTCCAGAACACTATAGGACACGATTTGCATAGTATACGTATCATATATGAACTGTATGCGGGGATTAAACCCGTTTACGAGCAAGATATCGGAAACCAGTCCTATCTCCAGAAATGCTTCGGGCTCGACTCATTATACAACAGTGCGTGCGAACCTAGTTACCAATCAGTAACATTTCGGAAATAACTTCAACGCTTACTCAACTAGCTATGTAATATATTACGAAACAGTTTACCCAACTCTTAAATATAAACGAACTCAAAATATAATATTCAGATTGGCAATACATCTCACGACTAAAAATTAAGTGAGTCGCATAATCGTTAGGTATTTGTTGATTGTTTACGATGATTTAAGATCTGAGTCGCAAGAAAGACCTTATTAACACTGCAAACACTTATGATTTTTTCAGGATAACAAAATCAAATTTTGTTTAATTTATATAACAGATACTAACGTGCAGATAAAAGGTTACGCGCTGTTGTCATTACTATAATTTCCTTTGATTGAAAGATGGAATATGTCATTTGACAACTCAAAAAATATGTTCAGCGCTTTTTATCATGCAATTCCTCAATCAGCAAAATCCATAGTAAAACTAAAACACCTGTCGATATACTATTCTCCAAGCAATACAATGGGATCGGTTTTCAAACAAACGAGTAGTCCTCATGTTGCATATTTATTTAGAAAGCCACAAGTTTGCAATGTTAACTGGCTAAAGTAATGTATTTCTCGTATCAAAAAGTTGTGAATCGTACGGAAAAAGAATGGTTTACGTATCATATCCTATCTACTAAGCAGCTCGAAAAGCAGGTTACGGTTGGTTTCGAACTAGCGACTTACCGCGTATCTGAAGCACACGCTGTTTACAGTGCCACGAAACCCGCTTCGTCAACCGTTTCTATCGTCGACTATATGTTGACCGTATGCTGCCGCCTAGTATACAACACAATGCGCATTGCATTCAAATTTGTTGCCGTTAGCAGTCCCACTTCTCTATCTAGGTTAGGCTTTAGGAATATACTTGTGCAATAATTAGTCCTTGTAACAACTTCTTTTGCTCCAGTAATTCGTGTATAGATCCCCTCTTCGTTTCTCCACTTCAGTTCCAGTGCCAGTTTACGTTTAGGTAGTTAAAAACACGCTTTGAGTTATACAATAGCCCGTAACCTTTTATCTGCACGTTAATATCCGCTATCTAATTTAACAAAATTTGAGTTTTTTTTGTTATCCTGAAAAGTCATAAGTGCTTGCACTGTTAATAAAATCTTTCTTGCGACTAAGATCTTAAATCATTGTAAACTGTTAACAAATAACTAGTAATTATGCGGGCCACATAATTTTGGTCTGATCAGATATATTGTAAATGTTATGTTTGAAGTTTGTTTATATTTAAGAATTGGGAAACCTTGTTTCTAAAATTTTACATAGCTAGTTTTGTAATCATTGAAGTTATTTCCGAAATGGCAGCGATTGGTTACTGCGTTCGTGCGCGCTGCCGTATGATTGATGAGTCGAACCCCGAAATATTCCTGGAGATAGGACTGGTTTCCAAAATCTTGCTCTTAAAGTGTTTTAGAGAAACAATGGTCCTCGTTCGCGGGGGGGGGGGGTAAAATCAGTGAACGAGAGTTTTGCGAGAATATTCGTTCGTTGAATCATTCCAAATCGTAAAATTCTTTATTCATTACCCGCAAACAGTTCATATATGATACGTACGTCATCCAAATCGTGTCCTATATTGTTCTGGACCCACAATAGTGTTGTAAGCATGTGAGACATGCTTGTCCCATTGCATAGATAGATAGATAGATATTTTATTGTATACGATATACCCACCTGGCTTGCTAGCCTGATATCGAAATCGCCAGGTGAAGTATGAAGGCAAGGGCTGCTACTTTGTAATTCCTCTATAATATATACTGCTGTCAATTCTTTACTTGGCTTTGCTGGAATGCAAAACGAAGACCACCAGAACTAAGTTTAGTTCCTTCTCAGCAACGCTTCCTGCGAGCTCAAACTATCAAGGTCTATTTGCTTCATTGCTTCTCAGCCGTTGCATTGGCAATTGTTCTGCGCAAACCAGCACACTCTCTTCGAAGTGGATGTTGCCTCTATTAGAGTTTTTCCTTGTCAGCTGAATGATCTGATTAGTAATTATATCAATTGTCGTCGGGCGTGAATTGCCTGGATGACTTTTTACTGTCGTGCGCTTAAAGCTCATAACTCCCTTGAGCAGCTTACTTATAGCCTACTTTGATCCTTTTTCTGTCCACTGGGGTTTCATCCGCTGCATTTCTATTGCGCTTGCTCCGGTCCTCCGAGGTAGATGAGAAGTTTACTTTTACTGCTATTTTCTCATTTTTTTCGTCTGACGTTCGCTAAAACCATGACCGTTCTGTTGAGCCAAAAGTTACTGGATTTCTGCTTAAACTCAGTAATCTATTTAGACTGATCAGGCTGGAATCGTGCTTGAAGAAACAGGAGTTTCGGTAAAATAATGTGGCCTAGTTCACCACACAACAGAGTTGCACGCTTTATTAAATCACTTGTTTGTACTCCTACAGATAGTTACGTTCAAACTGATAATGAAACCAAATTATGTAAACCAGTGTCCAGGGATGTGGGGCCTTAGTCTCGGTAAGTCTCGGGATTTGTCAGGTCTCGGTCTCGGCCTCGGTTTTTTGAGTCTCGGTGGTTTCAAACCGAGACCAAAAGAAAAAGACAAGTTCCCGTTTTTTTCTGTTCAACGTTAACAATAAACGGACGTCAGTTGTATATATTGCGTTTTGACTATAAAATTTGACTGCCAGCGTCATATTGTTTTACTTTCACATATTAAACAGAGTTTGCTTATCTATGCTAATATCCGCTGAAAGAAGGGATTTTGTTCTTCACAATAATAAGTAGTTAATTTCAGTGCTTATTACGTAATTTGTGAAAAATAAACAGTTATTCGTATAAGCGACTATTCAACCGCGTTAGATACGAATGCAACTACCATGGTAGGTGAAATGTTGATTTAGATATTATAATGCTCGAAAATTACTAATGATTTTAGTGTGTGTATTTCTGAAAACGTGTTAAATCTTATCTCTAGGGTTGCAAAAAGTTTAATAACTACGTACCTACCTGAATGAGAAGGCAGTTGCAATCCAACTTATTTATTTAGCATATACATCACTGCGCTAAAAGAACCAGTTATAGCATGCACATGTATAGCAACTGCTCATTGTTCATGCAATTATAGGTATTACGTATATTTTCTTAAGTACGTATATTAATTAATAATGAGAGTGGTACTAATCCGTATGCCGGATCTGTGTTGTTATTTGTTGCTATCGTTAGTAATTTAGTGTACTTGTATGAGCCTGTTATGAATCATGTCAAGATTGAAAAACGTCGAGTTACTTAGCTAGGCTGTGCCTCAGATACGCATATGTAGTTATCGTTTTCATACGTGTTTTAGATTTGGCTTTATTAGTTAACTTCAGTACGTACTTTCGGTGTTGTCAGAGTGTTTTACAGCTAGACCATTAAAAATCAAATAAAGACATACTGTGAAACTGCTTGTCATTATAATAAATTGGTTCAAGCGTCATCATAGAAAGAAATATGCGCTTTTTATCATGCGATAAATAATCGTGCATACAATCTTCAAAGATTGTTAGGAATCAAATACGTATCAATGCATAAAAAATTACGCTGCCTTACCGAGAACGACATGTGGCAGGGTCAACGAGTGGGCATCATTAAAATTGTTACTCGTCAACTCTACCATACCTCAAATTTTCAATGTTAAGTTACCCTAAAACGTGTCAGAAATTCTTGTGACACGTGTTAGGGTAACTTAACATTGAAAATTTGAGGCTTGTGACACGTGTTAGCGTTGGGTTAACACCTAACAGGACACCCACAGGGCACCCACAGCACATAAACAAACTATACAAACACGTTTGTGTACTCTACGTAATTTTATCGCAATCTTTACAACGAACTTAATTAGATTTATTGACAGTAATTAATTTGAGTTTATGAATGAAATGTGTAATTAAATACGCTTCAGGTTTCAAACATGAACTAAATTTTGCCAGAACAGGAACAGGAATTGAATTTCTTTGCAGGAACCGCAACAGTAACCGGATTTAATATATTTCTCCAATAAGTACTGACAGCGAACGTCTTTGGTGTACAGCTACGTTGTTGTATATCGACTTGCGGAATAGAGTTACGGCTGCAAGATTGTCGAAAGTTTTGTTTTTAAAAGCGAACTCTGATACACTAAATTCTGTTTTGTGTAAAAGTTAATTAAGTATTGAACAGAACTATGTGCTAATTTTAGTCTATGGACAGTGTGTGCCAACAGAATTAAAAGTGAATATTTACCAAATTTCAAATATTCGAAAGTTTTTAGTTCAAAATTCTCCGATATTAACACAGAGTACCACTAATATGATTCTGCGATAGCGCAATTTTTTGTGTGTTATGAAATCACTTTGTTTTGATTATGTGATTGTTGTCATATGTATATTTTGTGCCAAGTCTCACTCTCAAAGAATTTGAGACTGTCTCAGTCTCAATTTCAACTTCTTCATTGAGACTCCCATCCCTGGTCAGTATCAGGCAGGGTGCAACAAAGCCACTTGTACGCAGAATATAAGCCATTGATGGTGGATTTCCCTTCAGTCGATGATGAAAATCTAAAATACACCAAATAAAATAAATACCTATGTTCGACTAAGGTTATTTCACAAATAATAGAGCAATAAAATAAGATTAAAATGAAATTTTTGGTTAAATGCATTTTTCACTTTGCGGTTCCGGTTCCGGTAAAATTTTCAAATTCCGGTTCCGGTAAATTGTAATTCCGGTTGCACCCTGGTATCAGGATATATTGCTATGTATACATATATGCTCGTTTTGTATCTCGTAGAAATAAATACATAGCTTTGAGTAGTATAGCATTACTTTAATAATGGTAAATCAGTAAATATCACGTACGTAATCAGGGATGGGTGATCTCGGTCAATTTTTGGTCATCACGGAAAAAAATTGAAATTTTCAAAATGAACAAATTCAAAGCTTTTTTTCGTATTTTTGTGTTTTTTGTAGTTTTTGTATTTTACATAGTTTTTCGTGTTTTTTTCAGAATATCTACTTGTAATTATTGCGTAACTATCAAATGTCATAATTTCACAGAAAAATTTTATTCATCAGCCATCACATACTTCAACAATACAGTCATATATTTGCTAAATCCTCGATTTCTAGTCTCGGTTCCAAACCACGGAGACTCAAAAAAGCAAGACCGAGACTCCCATTCCTGCACGTAATTGCTATTTGTGCCTAAATAGGAATTATAAGCTACAATCATAGCCATGATTCCATTTATCATTTTCAATTTTGATCAAACCAACTCGCTGATATTCAGCAAAATTTATGCTTGCATGTCCGTAAAGTTTTAATAAGCTTTCATTTATCCAGTTCATCTTCAATGGAAGTTTTCAGCGCCATCACGTAGATAACAACAGGACCTTTATGCGTCTACCGTCAAACAGAGCACACGTTGGTTGCAATACTCGATTCATATTTCATTACTAAAATAATTGCGACTGATGTTATGTTGAATTAGCACTGATCGTATAGCGAACTGTGATTTTTCATTAATCAAAGGTCATAAAGAGGAGGGATGGGCAATCTCGGTTAAAAACCGAGACCGACACTTGACGGCCAAACCGGCCAAGAAAAGTCTCGGTCAATTTTTGGTCATCACAGAAAAAATTAAAATTGCGTAACTATGAAATTTCATAATTTCACAGAAAAATTTATTCACCAGCCATCACTTACTTCAACAATGTAGTCATACATTTGCTGAATCCTCGATTTCTAGTCTCGGTTCGAAATCGCCGAGACTCAAAAAAGCGAGACCGAGACCGAGACCTGCCAAATACAGAGACTTAGCGAGATCGAGACCAAGACGTTACAAATACCGAGACTTAGCGAGACTGATACCGAGACCGAGATCGAGACCTAGACCTAGACTCTCATTCCTGATAGAAACTGTTAAAAACTACTTTTATGTTAAAAATATCAATTAATTTGCGCAATAGTTTTAGCGTTTACGACAATGCCTGGCAAAGTTTTCGCCGTATATTTATATATTCTATGAAGACTTTGGTAAATGCTGTATTAGCTTTTTTGTGAAAGTGTACTTGGCTAGGACGAAATAAGACGTCCGTTTGCGGTAATTACCTTATTTTCTATTTGCTCACGTGATTTTCTAAACCAAAGCAAAGACACTTTCAAATTGTAACACGCCTGACTGATAAATTCGACTCGCGAGATAGCAACGCTGTTTCGCGCGGATTTCATGGTACCGACATATTTCTGAGTAACAAGTGCAGTCAGAAGTGTGATTTTGGCATTTGTAATCTGCCGTTTTTACTCTGTATAAATTCGGAATAGTAAATGAGAATAGAGAGCCAAGCCTTAATGTGTTTTGCTGCGAAAGATCTTGCTGTGAAGACGCTTGCTGTAACTGCACTAAACATAGCTGGTTTGACGACTTTGCATTAGTTGCTGTTCTGTTATATAGATTATTTTTATTACGATTATTGCAGATGGTTTATATTATATTTTAGTAGGCTTTCTGATTCCGCGTCAACTTTTCCAATATTAATCACAGCGCATTACGCATAGGGGGAGCATGCTTAGGGTGTACTGGAAGAAAGCAGTAGGAGCGGTTTGCAGTATTATATTTGTTGGAATGCTGTTTCCTATATACCCGCTAAATTTTTCATGTTGACTTTATTCTCACAGTAGGCCGGTTAGAAGTTCCTAGAAAGACGATAAAACATAGATATTGACAGATTTCCAGAAGTTTATACCAACTGCATGTCCGAGAATTTATAAACACTTGTTCGCTTTTATGGCGTGCAAAAAATTAAAAAGGTAACGCTCTCCAAAATATAATCCTGGCTACTCCCCAGGCATTAGCACAGTGTACTTTCTTCATTGTAGTTTTGTTTAACGGGTGTATATACACTAGCCGCTTGATAAATATATCACGAAATGAACACTGTGCGCAAGCTGACATGACGGCGTTTTTGGGACCATTGGGCAGGCACTGGGACTAACCACTTAGTTTCAAGATTTTTTTGTTATCCGATATGGCATTAAATTGCACACAGCAATGCGACCTGTCCACGTACGGCCTCCTGCTGAAAGAGTCTTTGGACAGTTTGTTTTGTTATCCTATCAGTTATGCTGGCCGGTGGTCTGAAAAAAAGAAACCAGGTTTTGAAGTTGCATTGCGACCTATCCACGTGCGGCTTCCTGCTGTTAGCAGTTTTAAGCAGGTTCTTTTGCTGTGCTATCAGTTATGCAACCCGTTGACCTGAAAAAAGAAGCCAGATTTTGAAGTGGCATGACATTCGTGCTTCGGAACAGCTGCGCTGTTAGATTAGAGACCTCAAGCATGCCATGCTTCTATTCGCTACTGACAATGCAATGCAACTGAAGATATTCGTGCCAGGAACCACCACACCGCACATGGCAAGACTTTGCTTCGCCGAATTGTCAACACCTTTCTGGTGGCACCGCTGTCAACTTCAGTTTGAGTGTGTCTATTCAACGATGTCTCATTAATACTCATATTTGTCGATTCCGCATGGGCAAAACTGTTAATAAGCTAATTGCAATCATAACAAAAGTCCAGAGTTACAAAGCGTGTGACGTGTCTTTTATTGCCACTATATGAACCAGGGTTGTTTTTTTCCGGAAAAAAATTATGACCGGAAAAAAATGATTTTTTTTCATTTTTTTCCGAAAAAGGAAAAAAATGGAAAAAATTTATTCTGTGTCTGTAGCCGGCGTTTGTCCAAAAATGTTTGCATTTGGAAACTTTGTGCTTGTTTGAGCTTCTGATGACATCCCCTGATCATTCCATGCCCAAATCTGAAATTTTAAAAAATTCAATTTTCAAGGCCAATAGTTGATTCAGCCCCTTGGAGCCCAAATTTTTTTTGATAAGTTACATCGTTTATAATTTGTATAATTTTTCGACAAAAAAATTTTGAGTCCAGTAGCGGAATTTTGGACCTTAAAATTCGAATTTTTGAAAAATTTAAGTTTTGGCGTGGAATAATCGGAGGAAGTCATCAGAACATTATAAACTCATGAGTGGAGCGAGCTAAACAAACCACACTTGTTTTTTGTAAGTATATCTTAAATCCCAGGACACTTTTGGGTTGTTTCTGACATCAAAGCCTCTCAATTACTGCAACCTCTCGAGCAAAGCGTAATTCAAGCTGGACGTATTCTTGTATTAAATCATACGGTAAAAGCAAGCTTTCAATTTTGAGCGCCTTAACTTTGGCCCCACTGTCGACGAAACCTGGTGAGGGAACCGAACAAAATGCATATGTGGTTTTACATTGAATCTCTTGGCATAGCATCAATTCTGAAATCCATTTATATATTCATATGCTGCAATTTTCGCTCTTTTCAGACATACGATGGGTTCTGGTGGACATATACACACGGTCACTTTAATGTATTGCATGTAAATTAGTTGCATGTCACCTAAAAACGTCATTTTATACCATATTTAGTCGCAAATTATTGTTAAGAATCGTTTAATATTTTTCCATTTTTCCACCCCCCTCGGAAAATGGAAAAACCGTTTTTTTCAAGTTTTTTTCGGCCAACAACCCTGATATGAACAAATCTACGGCAACGATGTGGAGCTAACATCGCTGCATGCTCAGTGCCCTGAACAAAGTCATAAAGATGCTTAAGTGTATGAAAGTCAGTGGCATGAGAAGAAACGTTAAACACATCCGGCGGTAAAAAAGAGCCAACTCTATGCCAGACCTCGAAACGAACAACGATCACATTGTTAATTTCGAACAAGCGGACTGCTTGAGATTTCCGGTAGAAGAATCCAACTTCGATGGATTCACACAAGATGAGGATGGAAGTAGCAGATGCGGCGAAAGGTGGTTGAGATAATAGGCGTCCTGACGTGATCGGTTGCTTAAATATACGGTTTGTATGGTGGACAAATTTGGCTAGAAACACTGGAATTGGAACAATTAGTGTGTGAAATGTATTTGTAAATGTTTAATTTTCAAAAATATAGTTGTCACGCCCAAACGTATTGGCAGTGTTGGAGCCGCTCCGCACACCAGGAAGACTCCAGTTTATATAATTTTCGTGTATTATATTTTTGTACGCGTAAATTGATTATGCCTTTACGATCTTACTTACGCTTGTTGTTTACTTACTTGTAACGTTTAAAAACATTACCCAAACCAGAAGTTGCAACATTTTTCAACTTAATTTGACCATGTTTTAGGTGAGGACACCGGGTGGATGCTAAAACCTTCCGAAATTACCCCGCTTTTAAAATTTTTATGGTCCGCCCCAGCATATTGTACTATATATCAGGGTGCAGCCGGAATTCCGGTTCCGGTACTGAAATCCGTTTTTGTCACTATCCGGTTCCGGTAAGAAATCCGGTATTTTTCACCGGAAGTTTCCGGTATTTTTGGTATTGAAAATTTTTTCTCTTTCGAAAATTTAAGAAAAATTGGCATATTATTCTAACTTATTTATCTAAAATTGTCCGAGCGTGTTTTGCCAGAATTTTCTATTTGTGCCATACTCCATAATTTATCATATGTTTCCCCCTACTGCATTTGTTTCAGGATTTTGGCCTAAATGGTGTGTTTACAGCATTAAAAGCGATTAAATAGGGTTTAGAAATGAATTTTTTTGGTAATAATTTTTTTGTTTTCCGGTTCCGGTATTTTATAATTCCGGTTGCACCCTGATATATATACAAGCACATTATTGATTTATATGTTTACAAGATTGTGGATTACTAGTAGTAAAATTCTATTTTATTCGTTTTCTAGTTTTTTGTGTTTTCTAGTAAGTGTGTGACAATATGGTTCTGAGTATAAACAGCGTATCTGGAACAGTAGTTTGCAAAAAACCGGAAGTACAAGCGGTACCGTAGAGCCATGTGTCGGCGTGAGGCATAAGTATACCAGGCCCGTTCCTGTATCCAATTTTTGACCCATAGGTCGAGTCAAAATTATCTGTTGAAAGGCTTCTTGCTCTCATGAAGATTGTGTTAAATTAAATCTGGGTAACTCTATATATAAAAGACAACCATGTATATATAGAGGATTACTACATACGTATTATTTTTATTTCTGCTTTCTTATGGATCGAAATAGCGTTCCGCAAACTTTGGTCTAATGTTGATTAACCCAGACACGGCACTAAGACCGACCAGTTCCAATGTTGGAATTTAAGTGAACAATAAAATAAGAAGCGAAAAGGCAATAAGAGGGGAAGATCAAAATTTGGAGTACTTGTGAAACGAACAATGTAACGAAAGATCCGTAACGTATGCTTCGATTCAGGATGAAGACGATGATGATTTGGGTGCGTTGCTTGAACGTTTAGCCGGATATTCGAATTCGGTCGAAGCTGCGAATAGTCCACAAGACGGTAGTGCTAAGGTCCCACCGGCTGTAGCAGCAACGGCTACAGTAGTCCAGAGCACGAAGGACATATCAGGAGTTGTAGATCGGCCTGCAAATGACGCTAGAGGTACTGCGTATCTGTTTTTGAGTGCAAAACCTATCATCAGCTGCTTAAAAGGTTTTCATACAAACGTACAGTGGCATCTGCTGATCTTTAAATCGACGCAAATATTGGTTGGTTCAAATGCGAAAAATGTTCAATTTCTATCTGTATCACTCTTTGGTGCTAAGTTACAGGCCTTATTACCAACAGGTGATAGATGCTTTGAACATATATGCGAAGATGCTTTAATTGGAGTTATATGTATGTAGCTGTTATACAATTTCAGTAGTCTGCCTGCATACATGATGCGCTTTTCAAACACAGCACTTTATTTAAAAATAAGAACAGAGTTAAATTTAGAAACAACTACATTATTGATATTGTGTTATAGGAGGCCGCTCGCAATTGCAGTCAAACATAGAAGATGACTTAACTGGTTTTGGAGCTTTTGAGTCTCAACGCGAAGCCAAATTTCGAGAACTTGAAGCAAAGTTTAGTTTTCGTAAAGAAGCAAAAAAAGGTAATAATCAGTAATTGCTAATTCTGCCCGTACGTAATTAAATATGTTGTTAACTTGATGGTCTTGATGGTTTGAAAACAAGCTAATTTATTGTTGTTTCCCAATTAACGATGCCAATTTAATACACGTTAATATCGGCGGTTCAGATATGTATTAGACCTGGATCCTTCTTGCGAGGTTCGGTCCGACGTACTGGAGGAACAAGAATACAAACATTTTTAAGTGACTTCAGAATAACTTTTGTGGAACCTAAAGATTAATTTTTTACACGATGGTTTAGTGTGATTAACACCCTTTTGTTTCGGTTTCTGTTCGGATTCCGGTTTGCAAATAGGTTTCGGTGGAATCCATCTACCTACATATGTAGTTAATTTATTGAATTTAGTGTTGCCTTTTTCAGCGAGCATTGAAACCGAAACTGCTGATCCAATCATCCAGCAACAGGATATCAAACAAGAAGTTGTTGATATATCGGAAGAAGATGAAAGTGCAAATAGGGCGAGCTTGAACGCAGGAATACAGGGCAGCGATGTGGCCACTGTAGCACGGTTGCCTCAAGAAACGGAGGCCGCTAAAGGCCCATCAGCAGAAACAGTTATGCCTTCGCCTAATCAGCACGAAAAACTACGAGCCGCATTGGGTAAGTTTGAGTACTAACGAAGGGAAATCATGACGGGAAACCAGCATGGGCGGGGATAACTGGTTCCGGATTGTTGTACATTTTTGATATTGGATTAAACTTTTGCGGTGAAGAAATTTTTGAAAGTACCTCATTTAAGCAGTATACGTAGATTTTGAAATTTGGAAGGGTTGATGGACTATTATTTATGCGTAGTAGTGTGCAAACCAGGGAGCAACCGGGATTCCGGTTTCGGATTATGAAAATCTAGAATACAGCAGATAAAGTTAATACCTATCTCCAACTAGCGTTATTTCACGAATAATATTGCAAAAAAAGTGAATTTTTTGGTGGCATGTATTTTTCATCTTCCGGTTCCGTTTCCAGTAAGTTTTTTAAATTCCGGTTCCTGCAAATTCCAATTTTGGTTGCACTCTGATGTAATTCCGATGTTGACTAGTTTCGACCGCGATGTATATAACGTTTTATTCCATGTGTGATAAAACAGCTTATGAACTAGATTAAGCGTAACCCTACATATTAGCATATAGGCCTTCAAGTTTTTCAAGTCCAGCGGTGTCTATTCCTTCTATAATTGACATATGCCAATACCGAAATAGTAGGCAGGAAATGGTTTAGGTGAGAAACTCAATCATGGTGGCCGGAATTTTTCTAAAATAATTTGTTTCAGAGCGAATGAATACGATTGCAAAAGCAATTCGACGGCATGAAAATTCTTCTCGTAACGAAGTAGGCCAAAAAGATGAAAATGATAATGCTCTTGCATCCACAACGGAACCAATTCAAAGGCTAGAACGGCAGAACTATAACGTAGAATGCACTCGCAGTAATTTATCGGGACAGCAGTTAGGAGTGCATCTCAATGACCGTAGTAGTGATGTAGCCACTGGTAGACTCCCGGTGCCTCAACCACAATCGCATAGCGGACACTCACTAGCCCCGTTTTCGACTATAAGCTTTAGTGGGCCTCAAATCCCGCCGCCTGCATTTAGCACTGTGCCAACGCCAGGATGGATTCCACACCCAGCTGGACATTCCGCACCCATGCCTTCACTTACAATGCCTAGCGGTGCTCTAGGGTTTTCTCCTAGCGGGTCATCAGGCCCCCTGGCTCCTGTGGGCGGACGGTTTATGCCTCAACCTGGAATTCATAGTATGCCGCCCCCTCGTTTTCAATCAACTGTTCATGAAAGCAGCAGTGCTATGGCACAGCAGGTACATGGAGGTCATTCTACAGGTGGCAGTAGATTTCGAGACGCCCCTCCGCCAGGGTTGGATCCTAGTGATAAGTTGTCGTACGAGGGGGCTTGTCATCCGGTTGTCGCACCCCCTCCTCCGTTTAGTCACGGGGCAGTTGCGAACGGCAGCAATAGCAGCGAACAATGGTTGCGCCAGCAAGAAGCGTTCGTACGTGAACTTCAGCAACGCACAAATGTACGGATGTCGCAGGATGATAGACCCCCTGGAATCCATGATTTGGCACGTGGAGCACCGATTCATCAACACGATGGAGGCGGACCGTATAGAAATTTAGGACTGCACGGCGGGGTACCGGTGCCAAGTTTTGTAGAAGAAGGTAAGTTGTATCTACGGATTGTATGAAGAAAAATGTTGTTTTAGAACCTTTCCCTATACTACAATTTTTAGTTTATCCTACGTTGTCCATATTCTCTAGTGTGTAACACCGATCACAGAATTGTTGTTGCATATATCATTTAAGTTTCGAAGCAAGAAAAATACTAAGTTTTGAAATTTAGCCCTTTCTTTGCGTAAAGACCTGTTGCTAGTTAGAAGTATGATTATATGCATTTTTGATGATTTTGGCAATGCGAGGCTATGGTATATATTGATATGCAGCTTAGATTGTAGTAGCGCACAACGGTATATACTTTATATTCTTGTAATTTTAGATGATACAGGCGATCGATCTGCAAAACTAAGTGGCAAGCGTTGCCGTGACCAAATTGGTGGAAATGGGTAAGTAGTTTTAAATATGCAGTAGGATACCACACGGTGACAGACGGCAACGGGCGGTGCCGAACGACAAGTACAACAATGCCACTTTAAAAAGCGTTTCGGCAAAACTAAACAAAATACTAAGAATTAATTTCGAACCTGCATTCAAACTCCACTATGTAATCGCAGTAATGTTTGGGTATTTTTGGACCACATCATTTTTGTTGTATTGTGATTCGGCAATATTAGTTGCTTCAATTTGTATTTCATGGCGGAACACTTTATTCAGCGCATTTGCAATGATAGAAACATATTTTTGAGTTTAGAGATTCATTGAGCAAACATCAGCGATGTGGAGATGACCTGTCACAACAAGGATTGCAGTCTCAACTTCCTGGCACTGATACAACTGACAACAAAACGCGAGGGCCAAGCTCAGTAGCTACTGCAGCGGCTGTTGCTCAAGTTGGCGGCTACGCGTCAAAGAAAGAATTTATTCAACGCGAAAAAGATAAATTGCTCGAAATCCGCAACAAACTATTGGCTGATGCCCGGGCAAAGCATGCTGCTGTAGCGAATAAGAAAGGAAAGTATGAGGTAAGGCATGATCGGTATAAGAGAGTGGTTCAAAAGTTATATAGCCTCCGAATACAATAAGGTTTAGTTTCTTATTTTGAATACGTTTTTAATTCGAGGCAGACATATGTGTTTCAGCCAGGTGCGGTGTCTCGAAATTGGTATTTTGTTTTCGATATAAAAATTAAAGCCTTATTCAAACGTGGAAATTTTTGGCTACGAAAGTTTCATCTATGAGTTTTGTAGAAAGAGCAATCTCAAAACTTGCAGCCACAAGTTGTTGTTGTATCTACGATTTCTCGCAGCAAACGCTTGCACATACGAACAGAAATTTAATCCTTTTTTGTATAGAGTAATAGATTGCGCTACGAGCAACTAATTGCACGCTATACAGGTGCAAGAAGTAGACATTGCACTGTGTTCAAAAAATAATACATGTTTGTACATGTGGTGCATATACTGTATGCAGTGTACTATGAGCAAATAATTGCACCCGATTCACACACTCGAACACCACGTCATTATCTTATTACGTAAACTTTTTCGATATGGAAATAAGCTTGGTTTGGGATCGATAATACCGGACATGGGCAGTTTTAAATTGTGTATATAACCTATTAATTTGCATAATACTTATCTGGAAATTCTTACCAACTTAATTAATATAATTTTTTTATGGAATTTTTAACGCTGTTAACCCTAAAACTCCAAAGACGCAATAATACTTTTACGTCGAAGTATGTCTATTTCTACATCATTACTTCCATAACTTACAGCATTTTAATACGTGTATGCTTACTGAATATGTTCGAAAATTTTTGAGCATTATCTCACACTTCGGGTTAAATAAACTAAATTTTTTAATAGATCTTTTAACATGGTTTCAACTATCCCCAATGCCTAACCAGTCATGAATGCAGCAATTAATAACCAGCGGCACGGTAACCTGGTTGTGACATTGTCTCAGGAAAGTTGCTGAGGGGGCAGCACAGAATACTTTCAGCAAGGAACAACACAATGATTGTTTAATATCAAACATATCTAACTTAAAATTTTGTGCAGTACCTAACCAGCTACTACCGAACGCACTGTCTAATCTATAAGCACCCAGAATCTCTAACCTGTATTTAAGCCAGCACACAACAATAAACATTTTTAACACATAAAACAACTTAGGCACTATCTGTCAAGCAAAAGAACATGTTTATTTAATTACATGTAATTACTGTGCCAAACACTATATAGTCGAAAAAAATCTTCTACGTTTGGAATTATAGAACATATAAACGCGGTGAAACACTGAAACGGTAGGAGTAGGACGATTAGTATACATTTTAATAACGGAATTTGTAAAAACTTTTGTGTGAAAGTTCTTCAAAGAATTGACAAGAAAAATAGGAAATCGACATCCGCAAAGAAAAAGAGAGTTTTTGAATTCGTACACTTGAAATACGCCTATGGTTCGAATGAACGACTTCTAAATTCAAAGTTTAATGGCGATACGTATGGAAATTGTAGATATACTCGCAAGAATAAAAAACGAATTAAGAAGAATATACATAACAAAATTTTCAGTCGAGTTAAAACAGGACGTAGTATGCTTTCTCCCAAACTGTTTAATGTTGTTAAATTTGAAAATGTGGCAAATTTGGGAATGTTTTAAAAACAATGATTTTAAAAAGAAATATCTAAAATTTTAGAAATTAAGAAATTGTTCAAGATATATTACCATGTAGAGTAGTGGTTAGAAATAAAAGTAAAACCTCAAAAAAGCCATTTATAATTTTAATTATGAAAATGATGCTACTGGCAAAGTGAAGTAAAAAATTGTTCAATTTTAGTAATGGTACGGATTGTTGGCCAAAAAATTTAGATTATTTTAAAACCCTTCTACATGTTCAAATTTTCATCTACATACCGGTCTAAAATTTGCAATTGTAAAGATAGTATTGCTATTTTTTGCAAACGTTCAAGTATATACAGTCAACCTTCGTGAATATGCTTTACTTCTAAGGTTATCAATGTTTGCTATGTAAGTGTAGTCACGGGCGATTTGCAGTTTTACAATGACAATTGTGATTAGAACCCCCAATGGGACGCCACGAAGGTGGCTGTCCCAGAGGTGGGTCTTCAGGGTAACTCATAGTGAAAAACTCACGCACACATGACAATGAACATTATTGCGATGTTGCGCACCGGGCGCTGTCATTGGTATTTCAGAACTTTAGATTTTTTGGTGCCCAGACCCATCCCGCTGCACCATTTGAAAAAATTTTCATTCCATGTTTTTTATTTTTTAAACCTTTTAGGTTTTTTAACACCCTCCATCCCTTCTTCAAACACGTTTTTCGGTAAATTTTATTCATTATGTAGCAATCAATTGCAATAATACGGCCAAATGTTTTATTCAACTTATTTTGCATACGTTAACCAAGCACCTCAAAAGGTTATTCTAGAGCTGTTTTGTTTGAAACTGTAATTCTAAAGAAATTCATCTATTTCCGTATTGTATTGGAAATACAAGACAATCTAATAGCTCCAAGCGAAGTTTATTCCAGAACAATATATTACAATGCAAAAAAAAATTTTATTGTTTGGTTCGTAATACAAAATTGGTTCTTAAACATTCATATTCGGATTGAGCATAAATGTCTTTTTCGAATTATCCTCGATTATTTGATTTCCAATAAAATTGTATTGTAAAAAGAAAAATTTTGTGAAAAGGTAATGGTCTACGGTTTGTTCACCGGTTATGGATCCCTCTGTAATTTTCTCTGAAGATGTAATGATAATGTTTCTATTTTGCATCTCCAACACAATTAATTGTTACATTTTCAGTCAAATCGTCATAAACAAATTGAATAAATTTTGCATATACACCAGCAATTTGAGATTGCAGGTAGCTTACGAAACACTGGTTATCGTAGCACACCATAGGCTCAAGAATAACATGAAATGCTTTAGTTTCCGGAGAAAAGTAAGTTAAATAGAAATCTGGCTGTAATCTAGTACACGTAGTTGCACACATGTGCAACTGGACTAAGGTTTCTCCGGCCCCAGGCTAAATTGTTACTTGGACCCCACATATTAAGCGAACGAAATTAAAAAATACTTTTTGAAAAGCTGTCGTGCTTTGCAGATACAGTCTTATTTTGTATACGTAACGTAAATAAAAATCTGCTGGAACGCTGCTCAAAATACGTATGTGGGGCGTTCCAGCTTTAATATATAGATTGGTCTCTGAGCAATGAATTTTTAAAGCCAACTTGGTATTTCGTTACACCAAAGTCAAGCAAAGTTGTTAGATTACAGTCAACTATAGAATTTGCGGTATCAGATTCTAAGTAAATATAAGCATTTTCAAACATTTTTGTGTTATTCTTTGTTGAATAACATATTTATATGTTTTTCATTAATATAAAAAGACATAGCAAGTTGCTATCTGGTCTGCTTTTATAACGTAACTTGAAACAGTGCATCCCATATGCCCTGAATAACCAGATAGCAACGTGTAAAGCTTTAAATCCTGAACTGTTAACCTGCAGTGCAAAGGTACGGTACCAGAGATATAGTTCCTTATGGCAACTCTTGTGCATTGCAGGTGTCAAAATACTGAGTCGATTCTACTTAAACTCATCTGCTATACTGATTTTGAGACAGGCTGCGGCTTGCATTATGAACAGAGGTAGGTCAACAGACACTTAAATTTTACAGAAATTTTTGTTGATAATGAGGCCGAATTTCATGGTATTCGCAGGAGCTCATGTGTATTTCCATAAAGAGGAAAGATGGAAATCCCAAATCCCCGAAATCGATCGCTGAAAGATTATCGCCCGCCCTGTAGCGACTTGCTTAAGCAAAACAATAGCTTCAATCATAGCCACCTCTATTTTATAGTACCTACGGAAAACTGGATGCCCTTAAACGCAACGCTACAAAAACATAGAATAGTGGAATAGAGTCGTTGTTGTAATGTTAAAATGCATCGTGTGAGGTGTTAAGTTTTGTCACGCATTTATCCGGCACCGTCGTTTTTTTGGTATCCGGTCGCAACCTGATAGGAACGTTTAATGTACATACGAAAAGTATTGATCGGCACGTGTATAGTATATCTTTAATTAGGCAATTTGGTTGTCAAGCAACCACGGTACACCCGGAATTCTGGTTCCGGAAGGAGATCCGGCATTTCTCACTATCCGTTTCCGGTAGTAAATCCGGTATTTTATTTATAGCAAAATTTTCCTATATTTTCGGTTTTGAAAATTTTCTCATTCGAAAATTTAAGAACAGTTGGCATATTATTTTAATTTAAATTTCTAAAATTGTCTGATGGTGTATTGCCATAATTTTCAATTTGTGTAATACTCTATAATTCATCATACGTTTCCCAGCTACTGCATTTGTTTCAGGATTTTGGCAATATTTTTATACCCTACCGCACCCTCTGTTGCACCCCGATGTGCTATTCACTTTCATAGCACCCTGGTCTAGTCTCAACGCAATATAGCGTCCTTGAAGTTTTAGGGTTAACAGCGAGAAAAATTCCATAAATAATCGTACTAAAAGTTCTATCAATATTGTGATAGCCTTAAAGAAGCAGAATACAGGAATTTCTTATTACTCCAAGAGCTAATTAACAATCTAGTTACTAATTCAAACACGCATTAAGTGATCTTTTCCGTGCGACATGGAATTTACATGGAATTTACGGAAAACTTCAAGCAGTGGTTTCATTTTAAAGTTGTTGCTGATGCAGTAACCTTAACCAGGGTGCCACTGGAATTCCGGTTCCGGCATTTTTTCACCTTCCGATTCCGGTAAATTTTTACCGGATTTAACAATCCCGGTGTTATATTTGGCCGTTTTCTTAACTTTGCTAATTTTTAAGAATCTCTTTTGAAAGCCACTTGTACTCCGAATATAAGCCATTGATGGTGGATTTCACTTCAGTCGATGATGAAAATCTAAAATACAACAAAAAAAATAAATACCTATGTTCGACTAAGGTTATTTCACAAATAATAGAGCAAAAAATAAGATTAAAATGAAATTTTTGGTGAAATGCAGCCACTCTGATACCGTTTTGAAACATCGTTCGGTCATTACACAATTATTGGACATGTGAACTTGTTTTTCTCACACAAACGAATTAGTAATAAACACCAAAAACAAAAAAATTCCGCGTTTTGATTCGTACCTACTGATGGTGACGAGCGGGCAGTGGAGGTCTTGTTTTGCTCACACAAACGAATTGGTAGTATGCATCACAAATCGAATGTAAAACAATTGTAGATACACATTAAATGCTTCAAATTAAAACTATTAAAGTCACAGTGTTTATTCCATAGCAAAAAGTGACGCCCAGCTTGATCGAAGCCAAGGTTATATACAACGAAAAATTAGAAAAAAACGAGTGAAAATGTCAAACAAAACCATGAATAATACTGTAACTTTTTTTCAAATGTTAGATTGTTCTCGTAAATAATTACCATTTAAATGACACCTGACAGTCCAAAAAGCGCTCGTTGAACCTGCTGTATACATCATATTTCGGCTTATTTTCATATTGATTACTGCAATAATGTTTTAGTAAACTTACTCATTACACCCTTTAGAAGGTTACGTTAAATTTTGGCGTATGTTCAGTTTGATTAATCTAATATAATGTTCGAATAAACATACTTCGTACCTTCTTTAGGCGAGTGTTGGTACCCAGTTTCAACAGACTATGCATGCCTTTTTACACCGATTGCAACTCTTAGTTTCAACGTCAAATAGCTGCTAAAGATAATTATTTTTAATATATCAGTTCTGTACCCCCGAAGTTCTAGATATAATAATATTGAAACATTTGTTTTTATGCCTTATATCACAGTAGTGTAAACTTAACCGGAATCTAATGCTAATTAGTAGGTACTGTTTAAAATATAGGCAACGTAAATGTGTGTGAGTTTAGTGTAAGTTATAGTACAAAATTTCTGCAAGACACGACAGCCCCTTTGTGCTTCAGCGTCTAGCACGTATAGCTAAGTGGTAATGGTGAACTTTTCCCACCCAAACGACTGGCTGTCAAATCATAGCTGGAATATAATTAAAGAAATCGAAAATATTCATGCAGGAATGGGTTAATGGAAAATTTTTCACTGCTGTCTATCACCCTTTCCTGCGTAGAGTGTACGAATGAGCAATTATCCACAGTGTTAAGTAATAAATTAATACATGTGTACGAAATTTCGACATACCCTCCCACCCGAAAGACTCGTTTAAATCAGCTGGAAAACAGGTGTTTGAAGACATAGAACGTATACAGGAAAGGGTTGTAAGGTTCTCTTCTCAGCTTTTTTGAACAAAAATAAAAAAATGCCACGTTTTGGGCCAGTGAAATAGGATGGATTTCATAATTTCCGATTGGCATGCTTAAGAAGTATGTTTCGGGTCTGGATCGTTTAATGACTAAATTATTTGCCAAAGTTTGTTTTGGAAACGGACAATCATTGCATTTATTTAACGTGTTGTGTATGATACTGCTGGTTAAGGTTTTCGAACCATAATCCTAGTGTGTGTGTTTTCGAACAGGGTGCAACCGGAATTCCGGTTCCGGCATTTTTTCATCTTCCGGTTCCGGTTCCGGTAAATTTTTACCGGATTTAAAAATTCCGGTGTTATAATTTGGCCGTTTTCTTAACTTTGCTAATTTTTAAGAATCTCTTTTGAAAGCCACTTGTACTCCAAATATAAGCCAATGATGGTGGATTTCACTTCAGTCCACGACGAAAATCTAAAATACAACAAATAAAATAAATACCTATGTTCGACTAAGGTTATTTCACAAATAATAGAGCAAAAAATAAGAATAAAATGAAATTTTTGGTGAAATGCATTTTTCACTTTCCGGTTCCGTTTCCGGTTCCGGTTCCGGTAAAATTTTCAAATTCCGGTTCCGGTAAATTGTAATTCCGGTTGCACCCTGTTTTCGAACTATTTTTATTGCAGAATTTGGATGAAGAATTAACAAAATTAAAGAAACAATACAATGAAACGTGTCGAAAAGTTCAGAAAAACAAAGACGGACACAAGGATACACTGCTCATGCAGAACACTGATTTACAGGTATTCTATAATTATATGCAATGTTACATTATGGGTCAATTTTTGACAAATTGAGATTAACGCATTATACAGGGAAGCTAAAACTTATGTATGATATGCTAACCTAGATTACGAGACAACACTTGTTAATAGTGATATAAGCTGATGTTAAGTAAATTATGAGAAGTCGTTTCGTGCTTTATTTTGCAAAGGTACAGCATGCGCATATAATTTACTTTTGCATATAACAGAGCAGACGAGAATATTATAGTGTTTTGTGCAATGTACACTAACGTTCCATAAGATAAGTATTACATTAAGCACCACAGTTTACACAAAAAATTACCGTGTGTTTACAGTTAATGTTATAGAGTTCAATTGAAACACAACTAGGAAAAATGAAAAATGATATCAGCGAATTAGAAAAACAAAAAAAACTGCTGATGTACAAAGTTCACAAGATTGAAGACGGTCTCAATATTGAACTATCAATGGTATGTCCCTGGCATCATATAGGCTATCTAATGTGTTCAATTTTTGTAACTTTGATTTACGGTCGCTTACAAAACGACATCTGGATTTGAGCGTGACAGGGCTCGCGCGTACGTCGCCGTGTGAGTTAGTACTAAAAATCTTCAAAACATTATTCACTCTGCTCCGGTTTTTAAACCGTATTATCACTTTTTTGCGATTCTGCAACAGAATCCGAACTTTTGTTCCCACACTGGTTTGTGTATGTTACTAACAAAACAAACTAGTTTAAAATGTGCAAAACGTTTCCGAATGTGCAAAATTGTTTTATAATTGTTTTAAAAACAGTTACGTACGCCGTGAATATGAATAAACCAATCATTTGTGTTCTCATTGGCTTTTAGTTGTTTGAATTATTGATTTTTTGTGAAAAAGTTTAGCAAATTTCATTTTTTATATTATATTGTAACTAATTTCGAATAGTTGTTATACATTTTGTGGTATTAGGTTGATCCGGTGGACGATGCAAAAAATAGCGATAAGAACAAGTCTAATACTTCGAAATCAAATTATGAAGAAATCTCTACAGAGCATCACGATCAGTCTGATACATCTGCAAAAAACATAGGAAAATCAACTGCGAATAGCGCCAAAGGTCCTTCAAAACCGGGAGATAATAATGCCGAAGCTGATGTTAAAAGACGGCGACTTTCCCGGAGCATCGAGAGAGGAGAAAGGACTCACACAAGCCGGAGCCCTAAACGGAGTTCTAAAGATCCGTCTGTGAGCAGGAGGATAGATGGATCTAAAGAGAAACCGGCTACTGGAAGTAAGAAGGGAGGTAGAGAGTCACGGACTCGCAGGAGCTATTCGGATAATAACTCGCAGTCAGGTTCAGAAGCTAGTGACGAGCAAACGCATGAGGCGAAGAAAGATAAGCAAGAAGGAAAAGAAAAGAAGAAAGCGAAGGGAAAACAAGACGGTCAGGGACTACGGGTTGAATATTATGATCCAGGCTCGCATTGGTGTGCAGTTTGCAATCAGCTGTTTTCGACTGCGTTGGAAATGTTTGCGCATATGCATGGAGCCTCACATCAAGGGGTAGGTCTTTGTCTTCGGTAAGTAATAGAAGTTGCATCGGGGCCTGGGATATTCCCGTGATTTTGTTTATTTCCACCCAAACATTCCTGATCCGGGTCCAGGATTTAACTGGTATGAATGCCAGGTCCAGGTATTTTTTCAAATATTGTAACCCATTACATAATGGTAGTTGCGTTACGTTGGCAATTTTTTGGTACTCGTTTGAGCGTCTATATTAATGTCATTGCAGTGTTTTGCGATATCTTGATGTTTCATACATTTTTTACTCCAATACGCGCTAGCTTTAAATACTGTGCATTGTGTATTATATACCTGGAATTTCGCACATTTGTAGTGTTTGCATGAATCTTTTTGCTTGCAATGTTCGTTTTACGATCGCGTTTTAGAAAATGGACCAGTACGATAGACCATGGATGTCACAGGAAGATAAAAAATCCAATAAAAAGCAAAGTTCATTCGGGAAAGGAATTGTCAAAAGCTATCAAGGTAATGTCTATAGATAGTTGTGTCAGAATGCTACTGAATCCATAGCAAGTTTACTTGTGTTCTAGGAGTTTGATATGATATTAATATTGTGGGATTTTACATCAATTTAATTCAAATCTGGTATCATAATCTCGGATTTGTGTAACATCTATTAATATGTGTCAGTTACATAGAAACCGTAACTTGATGTGCTACATTTGAGTTCAGATCGAGTTATTGAAAAATGTTGCAAACACTTTAACTGTGTAGTTAACAATGAGTTCAAGATGACACATGAAGCTTGGCTGGTATATTATACTGCGTTTTGATTTGTCATTACACCCGTTTGCGACAGGCACTATATTTTTATAACTGGCTATTGCGAGCAAACAAATTAGGTTTAACATACTGTACCATGTTTAAAGTTTAAGGCTTTGCAGAAGTCTTGAACTCGCAAATGTCGTAGCTACAAGTGCCACACAACTTGAGAATATTGCTGATTGGTCTGAGCAACTGAGTAATTTTATTAATATGCTCCAGGTGTTGAGTTCAGTGTACCGTGTTGTGCAATTTATTGCAAATTATGCAAACACTTTTCTGGAGATGCAGTTTGCGCTGAAGAACACATCAAATCAAAGGAACATAACGACGCATATGAGGTATTATTTGAGTTATTTTGGAATTTCGACAGTAGTAATGTGCGTATACCGTGCCATAATTTGTACATTTCTACCATATATAGATTATTCTTTAAATCATGCGGGACAAGCGTGTGAAAATTATGACAGGTACGTTAAGTTCTTGTGTAAGATGCGTATTGTAGATCTTTATTAGACTGCAGGGTTCCAATTTTACAGAAAGCCGGAACGTGACCAGGAATTCATTTTTTTATTGTAACAGGAATTGAGAATCTATTGGACCACCTAATTACTGCTAATTGACTACAGTTCAATAAAATAATATGTTGTTTACCGCAGCATGGCAACAAAGGTTCGGATTCGGATTCAGCAAAAAAATCGTGTTCGGATTCGGCAAAAATTTGTGGTTCGGAATCGGATTCGGTTGTGATAAAGCCGAATCCAACAATGTTCGTCATATGTTTTTTTCATTTTTAAGCAAAAAATGTATAACTTGTTATTTAAGTCAATATTTTTGTTTCAAGTGACAAATCTCAGAATTAAGGTCTGACACGAAATATATTAACGTTTACAAGTTATGCGGCTGGCATTGCGTTGATGTTGTGACACAAATTATACATATATCTGAAATTTGCAACATGCAAGATTTGGATTCGGTTTCGGATTTGTCAAAGTGAGGATTTGGTGCCACCCTGTTTCACCGACGGGTTTGCGTTTTCACTAGTCAGTTTTTCAAGTTGTACAAAAACCTGCGTCAGTTACTTGAAAACATGCTGAATCTGTAGATAGATGAAAGCAAATTGTGAGAAGAACTTGGGATTCTGCAAAGTTTTCGAGATGTAAATGTTTTATTTTTTATTTTTAAACCTATTCTTCACAATTTGCCATAAAACTGTAAAAATTCCGGTTCGTGTTCTTTCACCGCTGTAACAGAAACAGGAACAGGAATTTAATTTTAGCAGGAATTTCGGATTCCTGTTAGACTCGTAATTTTACTTACATGTTTATATAAGCCGGTGACTGTTGTTATACTAAAGAGGTTTATGATTTTGGCTTAGAACTTAGGTTTAATGGTATAGCGAATTTCTGATAATTTCAAATTTATAATATAAGATATGAGAATTGAAATATATTGTATTTGGGGTGCTGATTGTTAAATATTACCAGGTTTGGCATAATTTTGAATGTTTTATAAATCCATTGGTGGATTTTAGATTTTTGGAATGGAATAAAACTGGGATTTATATATAACTTTTGTCTTTGGATCCAGCGACTCATCGTCAACAATTTTAATGATTGTGTATATGAAAGGAATCGGTCCTGCAGCTGTGTCTAATATATCATTTTGTAGATAGTATGCTTCGTTTGTTTTGTTTGGGTGCCGGACAAAGCCAAACCAGGTTGTCATCGAGAATAAGGCGTAGATTTGTATCTTATCCAGTTAGTGTTACATGTATGGTCTATGTTACTTTTAGAAGCGTCTCGATTTATATTGCTTACCGCGAGGCTTAGTTTTAGTCTTATTCTTATTGCGACAATTTCCATTTAGCAGTGTGTTTACGCTACTCCTATACACTATATAGGTATCATTGACCACATAATTATGTATTTTTGGTAATTTAAGAAGTACATAACAAAGAATCCTAATTACGAGCAACGAATACGGTTGGATAAAGCCGCTGGACTGACAATGATGGGTGAAAATCCAGGCGATGACAAATCAAAAGGAAAAGATAAAACGCTTGAAGGAAAAAACTCAGTGACAATCAAGAAGGCAAAGAAAAAGGTAACTGTGAGAATTTTATAATAAATTGACAGAATTTTTGTTCACATTTTAAATTCTGATTAAAGTCACAATTTCGATTGCTTTCTCGGTGTTAATTGTTTTTCAGATCGAAGAGGAACTTTGATGCTATTGCAAAATTTGTGAACGATGTTGTGTTTTTGAAAAAACTTTGGGTGGACAGAATTGGATATAGCAAATGTAGACTCCAATGTTTATCATTTTGTGCGGGATCTGAAGTTTCAAAATATGCAAATCGACCGAATTTGATAAATCCTAGACAAAAGATTACGTTTTTGCGGTTAAACTTTTTTGAGATTTGTATTCGCACTGGATATTTCGTTATAAAATACCAGTTTTTCCAATGGCGACATCTATTCAAAAGTTGTTTTCTTTTTGGTGTAGACCTTGTAGTTTGACTGAACCTACCGCTGTTGCTGTTGTGGCCGTCAATATCGTTCAGCAGATCGGTTATAGATCAAGAAGTTGAGAAACCTCGACCGGTTTTCGCCATAGGTCCTCGGGTGTCAGCGTTGTGTGTTTCGCATTGCAGTTGAAGAGATGTATGGTGTTGTGTGGTGTAAACCAGCCGTTCGGACATTTGTCGGGATTGTTGCATCAATCCTGTGCCGGTAGCTGTGCAGCATGAAGGAGTATTCCGATCGTAATTGTGTTATCTTTGAACGCTTGGCTCGGTCCAGTTTCATTTCTGAGACGTCGATTGGAGGTGGTGGGTACCCTCCCAGCACCACCTGATTGCGGTATTTTGATTTGACCACTGCTACTGTTGTAAAGTGGATTTCGGACATTCGCGCCTTGATTTCGGGCTTTGATAACTGATCTGGTGTTGGTGAGCCGATAGCATCTTGGGTGAACAATCTCAATGTGCTTTTCTTTCTCCTGTGTCTTGGTCTTTGTTCCGTCAGATGATGGCACGGATGACTTTGAAGGTAGCACTGAGTGTAATATTGGCACGTCAGCATAGCACTATTTTCTGCGACTGGGAGCACCTTCGCTTCGGGGTGCAGGTGGCTTCTGATGCCATTTTTAGGTTACCCGTTGCTGTCCTCATGACATCGTTCTGTAAGCGTTGCAGCTTTTGCACTTGTGATTTCGAGCAGTTCGGATACCAGACCGGGCAGGCATAATTTATCACCGATCTCCCGACTGCTTTGTATGTCATAATCAACGTTTGTTGTTCTGACCCCATGTTGAGCCAGCTAGAGTGTTCAGGATGTTTATTCGTTGTCTGACTCGTGAATACGGGGTTTCAGTGTGCTTGTGGAATTTTAGTTTTGGGTCCAGCGTCACGCCAAGGGTTTTTGGGTTCTGCTCGAGCGGGATCGGCAGCCCATGAATGATGATCTGTGGGTGGTGTTTGAATTCACTGGGGCCCGGCATTAGTATGGTCACGGTTGATTTTGTTGGTGAGATCGCCAGTCCTTTGTTTTCGAAGAAGTCGATGAGCTCCGGGATATAATCGTTCAGTCGTCGCGATAGCTCTTCTTTGTTGTGACCGCTTGTGTACACCGTGAAGTCATCCGCGTATGAGACGAGCTTGATGTTTGCCGGTGGAGTTGGCGCATTTGATACATAGAAGTTGAAGAGCAGTGGCGATATGATGGAACCATGTGGCACGCCCATGTGAATGTTTCGGAAAGGTGATACCTCATCTCTAAAACTCGTCTGGGCTTGTCTTCCGTGTAGGTAGTTAGCGAGCTACTTTGTGATGCCTTTGGGCAGCGTAGTGTCGCTGATGTCCTGAAGCAGACGGCGGTGATTGACCATGTCGAATGCTTTTGTCAGGTCCAATGCCACTACTACAGTTCTCTCAGGGGGTTCTCATGTTGAACCCTTCGAGTGCATCGTTTGTGAGGTTCATGAGAGCGCTGGTGGTCGAATGGCCTGGTCGGAAGCCATGCTGATGTGACTGCACCGGTAGATGAGTGTTCAGGTGGCTTAACAGACATCTCTCCAAGACCTTCACCGATGAGCATAGTAGTGATACGGGGCGGTACGATTTGTGGTCTTTCTCCGGCTTGTTCGTTTTCACCCGTCGAATGATTGTTGACTTCTTCCACACTGTGGGTATGATGCCGCGGTGAAGTGAAGTGTTGAAGATGTAGGTGAGGTATCTGATTCCTGCCTTGCCTAGGTTCTTCAGGTGAAACACTGTTAGGCCATCAGACCCGACAACCTTCGAGTTTTTCGAGTTTAGGATGGCGGAGGACACTTCCTCTTCGGAGATGATGACGTTGTCGGCATGATCCATTTGCTTGATTTTCTGGAGTTGTATCCTGTTTAGCGGGTCTGAAGCGTAGGGTTTGGCGTTGCTGAAGATCTTGTTGAATTTCTTGGCTAATCTCTTGGCCTTCATTTCGCATTTGTCGCCAAATTTTATCCCGATGTTTTTCGTAATTTTCGTTCTCGAGTTGTTTAGGGATTTATAGGTATCCCAGAGCTTCTTGACGGACGTATTGCAATCAAAGGTGGATAGGTGGTCGATCCAGCGGCGGCGGGTTTCTCCTTGCAGCTGCTTTGAGATCTCACTGTTTAACACTGCAAGTTCATCGGTTCTCGGGTTGATTTTCCGCAGTTCGTCACGGGATTCCATCATCCTCTTTGTGTCATCCGTGATACCAGGGCCAGTGTATTTCGGTATCCTGCCGGCTGGGATGCAGCGTTTACCAACGTGATTCAGGATAGCGGTGAAGTTGCTTTCAGCTTCGTTGACTCCGACAGGGAGCACCAGTTCGGAAAACATCTTCTCGGTTTCTTCGGTATATTTCTTCCAGTCCGCCTTAGACAGATTGATGAATGTTCTCTGTTGGGTGTTGACCGCTATTTCTTCGATACCTGTATCCAGATCGATGGTGATTGGCACATGATCTGAGCTGAGGCTGATAGAGGTCTCCCACGTCAAACGGTTTAGTAGACTGGAGCTTGTGATGGATATGTCTGGTGATATGACTTGACCATTGCTCGGGATGCGCGTGGGTCGATCTGGATTGACGACACCACAGTCAGAGTCTTGAATTTCTTCCGCAAACTTCGTTCCACGGTCGTCACTCAGTGTTGAGCTCCATAGTTCGTTGTGAGCATTGAAATCACCTAGGATCAATGTGTCGTTTTGGTTAAGGAAGTATGAGATCGTAAGTGCAAAACCGGGATCGCAGCTGCTCGTTGGTGGTATGTATACGTTGATAACCGAGATTCTCTGTTCTCCTATTTGTAAAGCTGCGCCTTGAGATTCCATGTTTCCATTGCACGGAGATTCGATTGGTTCGAACATAACGCTTTCGTGGATGAGCAGAAGCAGACCACCGCCTCCGTCTACTCCTCTATCCCTTCTCAGCACTTTGTATTTGATGAAGTTAGGCTTGGATAGCTGCAATGTGGATGCCTTTGGTTTTGAGGAAGTGTTCCAACTCGGTCTTCCTTTTGCCGATTCCATTGCAGTTCCATTGCATGAAACGAATCTTTTTGGTTGGATGGTTGTTGGAATCCTTATGAGGCTTCTTGGTGCATCGAAGGCATACATGCGAGTGGTGTAGCCTGATGCAACAGTCATCATTGAGATGTGCGTAATCTTTGCATTCCTTGCACTTAGCAGAGGATTCGGTCTTCTTCAGCTTCGTGTTACAGTAGCAGCAGTGCCATACTCGGCTACGTTTCGGGCCAGGGTTTTGCTCAATGCCAGTTATGAATAATAGGGCAAGGATCAACAAAGCCGGCATGTGTTGATCCCGCCACAAAAACCCGACTGACTTCCATTTCCGCTCCATAACAAAATTGCTTGACTTTTGACGGAGTGAAGCTGGACGTGGGGATCGCAGCTTCGGTATTGGTCCTTTGAACGAGCGAGCCGGTACATCTCCACTTGCCAATAGATTTGCATCTTTGGGCGAAAGCGACCAATGCGGGAGAAAGCCGTATTCATTTCAAAAGATGTATTTTATGAGAGTTTCAGCAAGGATTCTGTTTTACAGAATCTTCCGGTGTGAACCTTGTGCATTTTATTTTATTATTGTTTGCATTCACGTTTTGTTACAGGAAACTGAACAGAAAACGAAAATTGCAGACGAAAGCGGGGATATTACAGGTGCGGGACCGCTAGATATTGCTAAACTGGCAATTAAATTGCGTGGCAATGAACGTTCCGTAAGCGTAAAAGATTCGTCACAAGCTACTGGGGATTCCCCGTCAGCAAAATATGGGCCAGATGTAAGGGTGAAGCCAGGAACAGCGCGGCCTGCTTTGCTCGATTGGAAACATGGTCCGCAAACTGAGACATCGAAAACTGCAACGGAGTGTACTAATTTAGGTGGCGGATCTAGTGCAACGGCACCAAAGCTATCTTTTACGTTGAGTTCGAAGAAAAAAGTAGGTGTTCAACCTCAATCACAGAATAATAATAATAATAATAATAATAATAATAAAGAACAACAAAAACAACAGCAACAACAATATAATAAAGAACAACAAAAACAAGATAGTGACGATGCAGATGATAATGGGGGATTGTCAATATTACTTGATCAACTCAGCGAAACTGCACGTCGTGCGAAAGCACACACTGGAGATAATTGGGACGAGGAGGATATGGATATTGAAGATAGTGGGGTTGTGGTTCCAGGAGCACCTAATGCACCATATGTCGCAATTAGCAGCCAACAATTTGCACCAAGAAAACAAGGGATCGACTTGAAAACGAACTCTGCCGGCGGAACTGGAAATTTGGCCATTTCAAAGCAGCCTGTGACTCAAGCGAGAACTGTGGCGATAGCGCAGGCGATCAAACGAGCTTTGAATGGACAAGAAACCGTCGGAGATAAAGTGTTGCTGAGCGCCCACGGGTTGTGGGAAAATATTGAACGGAGACGATTGGAGGCAGCTAGCTCCGCAAAAGGGTACGTCTAACTCGTGGACCTAGCTAGGATTTTGGAAAGGGGAATTAAAAATTCCGAAAGGAACGATTTGTTATGTGATATTTGGATGTACGTAGATTAGGCTGGGATCACTGTGTTGACGGCACGTACCTCGGTGTCTGCAGGTTAGATTGCTTTATAAGAGATTTTTATTGGTATTTGTTGTGTTCGAACAACGATGAAATTCTAGTTTGTGATTCGAATCCAATTGAACGTAGTTGCTTTTAGAATTATACTAGCTGGAATTTTTTGCCGGATTCTTTGTCGAAATTCAGGTTTTCGGACTTGCAAAACGATTCAAGTAGCGCATCAGGCCAGTGGTTAGGTAAGTTTTCTGGTAAATGTTCAATATTTTGGTATCTGTCACACTTTTATGTAAATGTTTTATGCTCTTGTGTTATTCAGATTTTCAGGGATAACATTCCAAGCTCGGAACAGTCCATTGCGGTAAAACAGTCTGACGTCACAGCGCAAATTCCGCAATTTTTATTAGACGAAAAGTCGAGAGCCGCATTCGAGCGATCATTCAATGAAGATCGTTTGAAGCGCCGCTCGCGTTCTCGTGATCGTTCGCATCGATCGCGTGAACGACGTCCGTACGAGACGCACGACGTCGACATGCGACGTTCGCCGCGCGATCGCCGACGCTCACGATCACGCGAACGTCGATCGCGATCACGTGAACGTCGATCGCGATCACGTGGTCGATTTCAACGATCACGTGATCGACGGTCGCGATCAGGAGATCGATATTCACGATCACGTGATCGGCGCTCGCGATCCCGTGGTAGACGTTCGCGATCTCATGGCAGACGATCGTATGAGCGACGCGACACATCTCGTGATCGACGCACACCGTCACGTGATCGTTGCCGCAGTGGATCTCGTTCACACGGAAGCGTATCATCGATCACTGATCAGGGGAGTAAAAGTGCAGGTCCGACTACCGACATCAGCAATCGAAAACAAATTGTTACACTGCGCGATGTCGCTTACGGTACGTTCTTGTTTGTACAGTAGTTGCGCTATTCCGTGTTTGTGCTACTATACTGTGTTGCAGGGTGCAACCGGAATTACATTTTACCGGAACCAGAATTTGAAAAAATTACCGGAAACGGAACTGGAACCCTAACGGGTAAGTGAAAGTTAGATGCCATTAAAATTGATTTTAGTTTTCTTCTTGCAGTATTATTGGTGAAATAACCCTGGTTGGAGATAGGTAATCACTTTATCAGCTGTGTTTTAGATTTTCATAACCCACGGAAGCGAAATCAACTTTCAATGGTTTATTTTCGGCGATAGTCAAGGTTTGCATACTATATTGATGAAATCTATTTAATTTTTTCCGTCAATTTTAGTCTAACATTTTAATTTCCTCCGACCAAATTTTAATACCGGAAGTTTAATTCCGGTAAAAATTTACCGGAACCGGAAGGTGAAAAACGACGGAACCGGAATTCCGGCTGCACTCTACTGTGTTGTTCTGTTAACAGTGGTTGGTTCAAGTGCACGGGCACAAAATATCAGGCATTGTTAGCGATTATTTTATGTAAAGGATTGTGTAGTAGAATTAACTTGAGCCACGTTGTTTATAACGCATTACGTATTACCGGCAACCAGCGTTCCATCAAGAAACCAGCTTTCGTCGGAACCGGAACCGGAGTTTAAAACAATTTTCATTACCGAATTGCTGATGTACTATTTAGAGAACTAACCAAATAGCCAAAAAGTGCGTCAAACGGATTGTTAGCAATTTCATCATGAAGTTTGTCGAAACAGAAACAGTAATTGAATTTTTGCAGGAATTCCGGCCGGAACGGGAATCCCGGCCGGAACAGGAATCCCAGTAAAACTCTAGGAGCAGCCCTTTTGATGGGAAGCCCTTGTTTGAAATGGTTACGAATTGCTTATCATTGACATGGTGCTTCTTGCAGGTTGTATTTGAGAGCACGACGCCGTACTGTGGTGTGTTTTTTAGGATTTTTTAAACCTGTACATATTCGTAAGTATGGAAATATTTTGTTGCAGTAAACGTTATTGTGTGAATATATACATAGCTAAACCATAGGTTTCGTGTTGAAGTTGTGTAATTATGGTGCATTTACTAGTCTCAACAATAACTCTTTAAAGCCAAAGAGCCATTCGCTGGAAAGCGTAAGTATTATTGAAAACCCCAGTGGGTTAACAGACTCAATTTCCAGCTATAATACTGAACAGAATGCGTTTAACAAAGAACAATATTAGAAGTACTGTTCAAGCATAGACATCAACACTACGGAAACGCATTAATCACATATTTATCTTTAATACCTGCTCACGTTTATTTTTCTCTGTTGTTGTTCGCCTTGTTTGACTGTCTTCTGCAGGGGAGATTTGTGATCTCTGAATATTCGTTTCGAGCAGCGGCTGAATTTCCAGAGAAAACCGTCGTTGTTGTTCGTATACCATTGTTTTATGGTCTGATGCTCATTTACCTTTGTTATATGATGGTGCACTGACATTTTCACTGGGTTGCTCGCTTTGCCGTAATAGAAAAACCCTAAACATGACCTGACCCGGTGCTTAGAATGCGTGTTCATGTTTTGTTTTTGAGCAATATTTCGAGCAATATTTCGTAGTGGATGACCGATGTTCCGTTCAGAATCATTCTGAACTAATGTTTAGATTCTATCATTGCTGCAACATTCGCAATACAGATTTTGGCGATAGTTATATCAAGATGTGGCGTATTTTATTTGCACTCGACATACGGCTGCGGTTTATAAATTTTACATTGCCGGATACTTTTTACTGCGACGTATGTCATAACTCTGTTATAGCAAATAATACTGCAGTAGTATGACCAACTTTTACAACCATATTTTAATTCTATTTGCGTATTTCTGCCATTCGTTTTCAGTGGCATAGCAAAAAAGACTGGCTGAAATTTTGAAAAAATATCGTATTTTTACGACGGCGAATAAGTCAAAATAAACTGTATAGAATAGCATTATGGTGTCTGTCACTCAAATTCAGAAAGTTACTGAAATACAACTGTAATAATTTTAGCTTTTCGTTTATGCACCATGTTGGTAATGGCGTTTTCCAGTGATGCATTACTACAATAAGCGCAATGAAATTGGGATTTTATTAAGAACAGGACCAAATGGTCACATTTTTTGATCATAACACGCGCCGATTTATCTTTTTCCATTGCTATTCATATCGACTCGAATAGATTTGTTTATGAAGTGTTTGGCTTTGGACGCTAAAATACGGAAAATTGTTTCATATTTTCCAGCCTTTTCAGTCTAAGATGTGCAGTTATAATTATGTTGCACTGAAACAAAACGATTGCCATGACTATATTATGGTTTGCATGGAGATTTGCTTGCGTTGCGTTGGGGTGCATTGCTAAGCGTAAACTGGTATTGTTATTGACGTTACTCAGTGTAACAACCTCAAATTTATATTGAAACCGGCCTGATTATCAGCGTTTACCTGAGAGAAGCAAGCGCGTACAAATTGCGTTGTATAACAGTTAAGTTTGAATTTATTAGTACATATGTGATTTGAATTGAACGCGTTACGAGTTTTCGAAATCAATTAACAAGTAATAATTATAACTAAATGCAGAAACTGTACAAACATGAATACATACAAACATGTATTTCGTTAGAAATTGGGACAGTTGCAACGCGTGCGTGATTGTTGTTATGGTTTAATTTAGTCACTCGGCCCTTTTGACAGAAATTCGGCAACACTGCGAATGAAACAACTAAACCAATTCTACGTAGATACTAAACAATTGCTAAGCTATGGATAGGAATAGAGCTGTATATATTTAAACTCATAAAACTTAAAACTCATGCTACCCGACAGCCGTGAAATTTGACGGAAGTTAATCGATTTCGAAAACTTATGACGTTCCTGTTGTTTAGTACAATTGCTTATCAGACAGAGCCACTGTTGCTTATAGCGGCCGTATTTTCCACGGAAATTTTGGAAATATTTATTCTGTGCACTGATGGTTTTAGATTCGTTTGTTCTATGGCGCTTTGAAAAATGACATGTTAGCGCTAGGCTTAGGAATAAAATTTTGTAGTTCTAATAATCGCTGCATCAACTTAGTATTACTGGAATTCTTTCAGAAGGATTGAAGAGTCGATTAATCTTCGGTGGTGTAAAATTTGCCCTTGATTGTCGGTTTGTATCATGCAATTCAGTTTGTGTTTTATTTTGTTTTGTTTAACTGCTGTTTCAGGTCGGCAGCCACGGAACAATCCTAGCAATAAATCTTCTATATCATCTACACTGAAGCGTAACAGCAGGAATGAAGAACAAGGGGAAGCAACGGGAAGAATTTCTAAAACAGATGGAGAAAACCATAAACGACGCCTTTCAACAAAACAAGCTGAATTACCTAAAGGATCTGTTTTATATCGAAGAACGGTGTTTACGTTGCCTACGCGCAGAGCTGGAGGTGCTGGAAGCAGAAGAGGCCTTGTAAGTCGCGGGAATCTGGCTAGTAGAGCAAGTCGTTTATCAGGAAAACCAGAGTTGACCCCTGCGGTAAGTTTCCGGTTGGGAAGCCGGTTGCGAGGTCGTAGTAATACTGAACGAGGAGGTAGGATTGTTACAAGGTATCAAGTAATCAATAGGGCTTTCCAAGAGCAAACAGGTGCGGATCGAAAATGGAGCTCAAGTGGGTCTGAACAGAAAGATGAAAATCAAACAAGGGAGGACGGGGTGAGAAATAAAGAGGTGGGTGGCCGGCATGATGAACGGCAAAAATCGCGGTGGTCTGATTCTGACGATGAGGATACGACAGACAAAAGAGGTCAGCTAAATCGAAACTCACAGGTAGAAGATGAATCGAAATTTGGCGAAGAAGTTGTGGAATGCAGCGGCGGTGGGAAGTGGTCGGATTCATCGGATGAAAATTGTGGCAAGATCAAAGGGAAAGCCGGGGAAATCAAAGGGGAAAGCGGCAAGATGAAAGGGGTAAGCGGAGTGGCGTCTGCTGGTGGCACTAGCGGTGGCAGAACTGCGCATGTAGATGACAATAACGTTGACGATGATGTAGTCGTAATATCAATTGAAGAAAGTGAAGAAGAAGAAAGATCCGCAGGCAGCTACGGTATGACTGGACAAGATAGCGTCACATTGAACAAAAGTACAGAAGTGAATAGCGACGAAGGAAAATCACAAGAAACAAGCGAAAAAAAATCAAAACAATTGCAACACGAAAAAATAGAAGAATGCGAAGTAGGAGAAAAGGAGGACGAAGACAATCAAATTGTTCAAGAACAAGTACGCGCGATTTTGTCACAGTCGATTTTCTACGACGAAGCGACTCCGGAAGAAATTGAGCGAGAGAAGCAAAAAAAGCACAAGAAGAAAAGAGACATCCTGCAATCGGAAGAAACCGAGATGGAACTGGTCAAAGGTGTAAGCGATGAAAATGAAGAGGGAAAAAATGGAGAAGAATGTGAAAAACAAACACAAGATGATATTACTATTGTGTTTGAAGACGAGTCAAGAGGAGCTAAAGATGGCGAAGTTAAGGCGGTTGAGCTGGAACATGATGTGGTTGAAGTCTTAAAGAAAATTCAGAAAACTGAAGATGCCAGTGGTGAAAAGAAGAATCTTCCTGTTGAAGATTTGATAGATCTTGATTCTCAACCAGATCTGACAGAAGAGAATTTCAATGGTAAGTGTAATTAAGAAATTTTTGATCCTTACACTTCCAGGCAACATGTGAACATATTCAGGTTTTTAGCTAGTTTTAGCGTAAAGTTGGCTACTGCTTGTAGTTGATGCAGAACTGCAGGGAGAAAATAGGATTCAGCGTGTTTGGTTGTGTAAAGTCTAATTATATCCAAAGCGTTGACCGATTTCGTTGTGACTCATGGGCGTAGTCAGATTTGACATAGGGAGGGTATGTCCTTATGCAAAAAGAATTTTTTTGACTTGTACAGTCCACAAGTTCATTCTCAAAACTGTTATACATAAACTTTTATGTCTCTCCAGAAATTTCTTGATGTGATATGTTGCTTGTTTCCGTCACGTTTTATACGCCCCTATGGTACGATTTAAATTTAGCAGATTTGCTAATGAAATATGATTTTTAATCAAGCTGTTTTTTATATTTCGCGAGTTGAGAAATTCGGGTCTTTTCAAGGATTTTTCGATTGAGCACGTTTTTCTGCAAAATTACAAATTGCAATAATGTTATAACTTTTTATTATGTGACCAAGTGCAACTTGAGCTTTATTCTATATACGTTTAACTGAAAAATGTATGGTTATTTTGTGTTCATCAGGTAGTACGTGTTTCAAAATTAATGCACGAGTGATTTCTTGACAAACTATGGTGTGCAGTAAAGTGTTCCATGACGAAGATATGCGAACGTTAAAAATAGCGATTACATTTTTCTGTGTATTTTTCAGACGATTTTGTTGAAGAAATGCGTGTAATTGAAGAAGTTTAACGCTAATTTTTGGCTAAAATTGATGTTTTCGACAATTGAATGTTGCAAACTACAATGGTTAATAAAAGTACGCGATATTAAATTTTGTTTTACGAAGTATGGTTGGTGGGCTGCACGGCAGAGGACAGACACCGCATTTTGTTGAAGTACTAGAAATGGATGTGTCGAAATTTTTCATGGAAGAAAGACAGATTTACGCCGAAATTTCTTTGCAATGATATGTCATTTGAGTAATGGCATCATGGGCTGAGTAGTCTAGGACGCAGTCTGGCGATGCAGCTGAAGATGTGAATTTTGGCGCGGGATCTGACCGGTGATATCCAACGAAATACAGATAAAAATGAGGCTGGACGTATGGTTATTATCGTCGAAAACCAGTTGACTGTGGTCGCAAGGAAGTCTGTTGTTTTGGGTTGCCGTATGGCAGATGTTGCCATGTTTTGACAATAAAATTGTGCTGAGAGTCTTTATGAAATAATCGTGAAATTTGTTAAATTTATCGGTAAATTTGATGGTGATTAGTAATTTTGGGTGATTTTTATTGTTGTGTTTTACTGATGCATAAATGGAAGCTTGAAATTTCCCGAAATGTGATGGTCGGGTATTGAGTGAGATGTCGGTTGGACGCCTTATAGAATTGCAATTGAAACACAATTTAAGATTAAGTTTTTTTCAGTTGGTGTAGTGGAAATTTGTTTTGTGCTCAACGGGTGTTTTTGTGGCATGTTTCAGTCCTTAGTATGTTTGTGGTGTTCAATTTTATCAAACACACTTATGTAGATATATCTTGCAGGGATGTGCGGTCTCGGTCTCGGTAAGTCTCGGGATTTAGCTGGTCTCCGTCTCGGTCACGGTTTTTTGTGTGTTGTTAGGTTTCAAAGCGAGCCCAAAGGAGAAAGACAAGTTCCCGTTCTTTCTGCTCAACATTCACAATAAACGGACGTCAGTTGTATTGGTTGATCTTTTGACTATACATTTTCGCTGGTTTTAGTAATATTGTTATTAGCAAATTTTGCGGTAATTTTTGTGTTTAATATAAATTCTAAGCAGATGCAACATTTTATTATGCTTGAATTACACAGAAGTACGAAAAAACATTCAAAACTTTTGTTAGAAAAAATTATTATTCATGCTCGGTAACGGTGAAAAATTTACAGAGACCGAGACCTCACTTCCCTGATATCTTGCGTATTTATGTATGTACGTACCTGTGCAGAATTTATATTTTGAAACCTGGTGTTTATATTCCACATGTTGTGCTGGGTATATATTCTGCAACAGACTTCCAGAAGTACCAAGATTTTGTATCTTGGTGAATGTGTTTAATTTTGATTGTCACTGTTCGGTAGTTCGAAAGTTGCAAAACGTATCACCAATTGGTCATAGATGCTGCACGCATTTGAGAAAATGGCAGAAACCTGTTGCGTCCAGTTAAATGGTCATGGCACTTATATTCTTGGGAGCGCATGCAGCGGTACGAGCTGTTGGCACTTCCAGGGCATTAACGCAAAATATGTTGTATCGTGCGGCGTATTTTTGCGCATTTTACATCTGTTGTGGTTTTTTAATTTGCTTTTTGGTTTTGACAGTAAAGGCATCAGGTACCGTTTTAGTACAAGCATAAATTTTTTCGATGATATATATGCATTCCACGTTTTTGTTTTGTTGGGTATCGCGTTATGTGTGTGTGGCAGTCGACATGTGCGTAGCCAGGATACAGAAAAGGGGTCATGTTCTATAAAAATCTCGAAGGGGGTTCTTGTGTTACCAACTGAAACAAATTCTTAAAACTGGACAAACAATCAAACGGGGGTTTGAGCAGCAAACCCACCCCTGTGGCGTGGCTACGACACCGTTGACGCAATGATATCTTATCAATGGCGCTAGGGTGATTAATACGATTTTTAATGAATTTAATATGTTTGTGTTTTAGCGAGTTCAACAACAACACAAATCTACAAACTCAAAATGTAACTTCCGTGAAAGATATGTGCGATATGAGTTTGAAACCGGGCCTATTAGTCGTTTTTTGTTATGATCTGTGTCCGTATTCATAAACGTGTATAACGCCTATCAGATCACCGGTTGGTGATGGGCCTTCTAGCTTTCAGTCAAGCGAATGGTGAGTGTCCAAATTTAACACATTTTCTTCTTTGCCGTTTTTGAGATCCGCAACTGCGGAATTCGTCAGTTTATAAACTTATCACTGACTGCTGACAGGTGCGACGCACGTTTGAGAACACTGACTGTAAAGAGTAGTGATGGGCGTCGGATATTTTTTTATATCCGGTTATCCGGCGATTCTCGCTGGATATTTATCCGGATATCTAAAATTATATTTTCTGTTTCAGATTTCCAAAACTCGACTTTGCGTTTTTTTGTTTCCGAACCTAAATTTTCGTTTCTGAAGCACTTGTTTTAACTTGTTGCTCTGAATTAAGTACCCTGAGCAGCAAGCTGATTAATTTGAGCGTAAAAGATATCATTCTATAAATCGTTAATCATGAAACTGCCTCAAAAGTTCTGGGTATTCGGCTCAGAAGATTGCTACTGACTTATTAATACTTGCGTTGGCCATCTGAAATTGTGTTGATTTGGTTTGTCTCTGTCTGATTTAAACCAGTGCAACTGAGATTCTATCGAATGTCGCCCTTCACTTGAACTATATATACATAAGTCGTTTTACGTTCCAAGAAAAAAGCCATATTGATGTATACTTACGCTAAATCATACAAACATAAGCCTGTGGTACTTTTGGTGGTGCCCAACCTTTAACGAAGATCCAGAAATTTCTGACGGGGGGCAAATGTTAAACGCAAGTTTTCACCAAAAGATTTTCTGAGCGGAAAAATTGTTTGATAGGGGCCATATCATTTTTGTACGGAAAATATTCTGAGAAGAGGAAAATAGTAAGATACGGACCTTATCATTTTATCACGAAACAATTTTCTTATTGGGAAATTTTGTACGATAGGGACGTTATCATTTTATCACAAAAAATTTCTGAAAGTTGGCATACGCACCTCTGCTCTCTCTTAATCCGCTAGTTTTCGCTTTTTCACTAGACAGTAATAGAGTAGGCTTTGTACTATCGAAGCGTAATGCCGAAGAAGCGTAGCGCTGAGTTGAATTGCGTGAATTTTTGCGTTGAATGAATGCTTTAGCACTCCTAATTTACTATTAAATTTTGAATTATTTTTACTTTAAAACAAAACTAAAGACTAGTAACAAGTCCATTTCATCAAACGAATGAAACTGTTTACGACCGAGCTGGCGACTGTATCCAGTAGAATGTAAGAAAAGAAATTTTTTCAATATACTGAATTATAAAAACCTTTCTGACTCTAACTATATTCCTAAGCCTACGCCTAAGCCAAGCAAAAAAAATTGGTCTAAAGCTTAAGCTTATTCTATTTAAGTCCCACAGAAAAACGTTCCGCCCTTGATTTTTACATGGGCCCTAATTATGATTGGAAAAATAACGAATGTCGAACAACTCTAAATTTTACAAACAATATACACCAAAGAAACAGATGTACTCACGAAAAACTCACGAAAAAAGTTGATGAAACAATGCAAATTATTCCTAAGAAATTTTTACACAATAGCATATCGGATTTATAAATACATATTTTCTTTCGGATACTTGCAGATCCGGATTTTTTTCATATCCGGTTATCCGGTGCCCATCTATAGTAAAGAGGGGGCGTTTGAGATATGATGCGGAAATCTCACTAGCCAGGACCCGAACGATATTTTCGTGCTAAACCATAATGCAAATTATTGATCCTTTAGGGGCGGGCTAGGCGAATGCCCCTTTTCGATATACCAAAATTCTTATCATTAATTTTATCGTATTTCAAGCAGTAGGTATGCTTTCGATTTTCACTTGCTCAATGTACCGTGAGTTGTTACGGATGTTTTCAACAAAATTGTTAATCCTGTATAATCTGGTGCGCGATAAAACACCTACTTGACGGCTAGCTGTATTTGTTTGGTGTTTTGTTGTTATATGCTCTATTGCGGTTAGATTTGCCAAAATTTCCAGTTCTTATATTATTTGTGAATTGTATTATGCTCTTTTGTTGAGTAAAAGTGCATCCAGGTGCTACTTTGGCCAGTTCTGTTAAGGTTGAAAGCCAAAGTAATGCTTGCTCAAGACTGTGTGGACCAGAATGAAACTTGAAATTCCGGTTGCAGTATTTTTCACTTTAATTCCGGTTGCGGCATTTTTCACCTTCCAGTTCCGGTAAATTTTTACCGCAATTACATAAAAATTTCGGTTTTGAATTTGGTCGGTAAAAGCATTTTGCTAAAAAATAGCGATAAAGATAAAATTGATTTTGTTAGTTACTATAGTATCAGAGGCGTAGGTAAACAAAATTTGCCGGAGCCGATGGTGAATGTAGAGATGATGCGAAATTTTAGGCAGTTAAAATGATGTTTAATTTTCTATGTCAGACTGAAAGTGAATCGTTTAATGTTTTATATTCGAATATTAAGAGGTACCGAAGTTGTGAGTTGGAAGAGATGTTTCGAACATTTCTTTCGGCAAGTTCAGTTTTCGACTAAACGTCAACTGAGACGCATTGATGTACCGGAGTTATATAAAGAGATACGGATTGCAATGATTGAGTCATCTTTTAAAATGGATGGAAATTTTTGTTGGTTTTTTGGCGAAAAGTTATCCTTAAAAACAGTGTCGGCAAATAAATTGTATAAAATGTGGATACACGCTGTGTATAAGGGACTCATGCATCCTAAACATGTTTTTTGGCGAGACGAGCTAGGAGTTGAACCTATTTTTGTCGAGCGATCATGGATATGGGCAAAAGCGAAATATGTTGACGGCTCTGCGCGAGACGTCCATTTTAGGTTAAGACACAAGTCATTGTATACTAATCACCGCACTAGTCATTTTACAGATGGGACAAATATATGTTCTTTTTGTTATTTGGATGGAATTGAAGTGCGGGAGGATAATGTTCATGTGTTTATTTATTGTTTGCGGGCGCAAGAAATTAGTTTTTTCATTACTCCCGTTTTGCAACAGGTAGCTGGAGTAAATGAAATAACGATTTCGGATTTAATTTTGGGACGAAATATTCACGACCCATTAAATGAGAATAGCTTTTAATTTCATCGTCCAACATGCACAATTGGCAATATGGAGTGCTCGATGTAAACTCGAGTTTAACAATGAAAATGTCTGTGTTGTTGATGTTTTTCAGGAAAATGTTTATAGAAATTTGTGCAAACTTAAGCTGTATCTAAAAGAAGAATGTTTTTTTAAGGTTTTTGGAACAATAACCCGACAGAATGATAGCATGCTGGGTTTTCGAATGTCTTTTTCTCAGCGTACCTGATTTGTAGTTTGTTTTGAAACTAGGTTTCTTGTGTGCTTTTTAACATATTTGCTCTGAATAATATCCTTGCAAGCAGAGTAGAATAATGGGTAATTTTTCAAGGACCTTTGTTATGTTATGATAATATGTTGTTGCCTTCTTTGGTTTATATAATTGCTTTCGTTGATGTAAATGTGGTTTATCCTTTTAATAAAACCCGGGGTGTTCGGCAAACGAGCGCTTCGGACTTAAACTAAACTTAACAAATATTTATGAAGCAGGGTGCAACCGGAGGTGAAAAAGACCGGAGCCGGAGGTCAACGAAACTTGCCGGAGTCGGAAGTGATTTTGCTTCGCCGCCATCTCCATGTATTATTAACAACTGCCTGCGGTATTTTCACCTCCGACTCCAGTACTGATGTGAACTATTAATTTGCTTCACCTACTTCGGGTATACTCTTAACTTTTTGTACATATGAATATTTTCAACTTCATCGTAGACACATGATTTAGCAGGGTATAACGGGATTGTAAACATAACGGAAGCAGCGGAAACGGATAGTGGTCAATATCATGGAAACGGAAAACCGATATATAGTATATTTTCATCGGAAACGGATATAAAGTTTCACCCTGCTTTTTAGCTTTATGTTGGAGTGTAAAACGGTCTGGCTGTGGCAAAAATCGACCGGCTCCGGCAGAATTTGTACCGGAGGTCCATGTTACTTAAGGGGCGTCCAGGTTTCTGGTGGGTCCACAAAAGAGTAGGTTCAGATTCTAGATTACTTTTTTTGCTTAGGCGTTAAGGCTTAGGAACACGTTTTTGCAACGCTTAGGCTAGGCTTAGGAATACGCTTAATCTGTGATTCTGACTGAGGTTTGGGACCATGTTTACTTTAAGGGACGTCCAGGTTTCTGGTGGGTCTAAAAGAGTAGGTTTAGATTCAAGATTACATTTTTTTCTTAGGCTTACGCTTAGGAATATGCTTATAATACTGTTCCGCCCCTGTGCCTTACATTGGGCCCGGATTTTTATCGGGATATGTCCGTATACGGATATATCCGAAATGAAATTTTCCATTTCGGATATCCGAAGCTCGATTTTGCTTTTTTTTGGTTTTCAAACCTCAATTTTCGTTTCTCAAGCACTTGTTTTAACTTGTTGCTCTAACGGAAGTACGCTGACCCACAAAGCTATTGTTATTAGCGTAAACATACAATTCCAAAAATTGTTATTTATTCTACAACTGCTTCAATAGTGCTGGGTATTCGGTTTAGACGATTGCTATACTGACTAATATATAAATACTTGCTTCGGCCACCTGAAATTCAGTTGATTTGGTTTGTCTCCGTCTGATTTAAAGGCCAATGTATAGCACAGGGGCTTCCAGTTTTCCACGGTGGAAAACTTATAACCAGGAGTGCAGCGCAGCCACTCCTGTATGACGGCTAATTTTTCCGCTGATTTGGAAGGAAAATTAAAAAATTTACTGCCTAGATTTTACTCTGGGTTGGTAGGGAAATCTAAAGCAAGGTAAAAAAAAACCAAAAAAAAAAAAAAAAAAAAAAAAATGTATTACAGGGTAACGTTTAATTTTTTTCGTTCAGGGTGGAACTACTGAACTTCTACCTTTTATTCAAAAGTATTCAAATAAAGTGGCACACATGTAATAAGCCAGTCAGTTAGGTAAATATACAGCATCAAACGGGTAGGGTCCAGCTATTGGACAAACAAACCAAACCACAAGAAAACTCAATAAGAACTGTCCACAACGACACACCATGGTTGAGTAAACTTCACCACCGAACCCCGCTCTAACTGTTTCAATTCTTTTATATTGCTGTCCCTGACATTTCCAACACAAATAACATTTTGTAAACAGCAGCTGGTGGCTCTGAAGACTTTTTACAACCTCAAATATTCGAATTTTAAGTGATCAAATTTAATCGAACAAAAGGTCTTGAAAGATATTCCCGAAAATATTTACAAATTTAAACGAAAGACCATTAATTCTGACATTTTCTTGAGAATCTATCCACAAGTAAGGCTCAAAATAACAAGCACTAACACAAATTTTACCGACTTTAACACGTTTCCAACATTTTTAAGAAACCCGGATCGCAAATTGCAGTTATATCGCGCAAGCTAAATACAATTTTTGATTTATGACTGAAAGAAGTGTACATGAATCGACTAGACTCCGGCCTCAAAACCATCTCGGATTTTAGCTCAAAATTTTTGTCAGAACATAAATCTGTGGAACATTGCATCGTTAACCAAAACATAGCGGAATTTTCATTAAAATAAAGAATATTGCTGTGCAAACATTCTGTAATATTGCGACTACAACTGCATCTGCATAAACCTTTTCAACAACTCAAAAAATCTGTGCAAATATTATATTTTCGATTGTAACTTTGCATCTACAGGATCACGAGGCGAATGAAACGCTGTAGAATTTCATTATGTTGAGCAATAGGAAATTCACACTTCCAGCCAGCCCCCCCTCGATCGAACATACCAATAATTTCGCAAAACCACCTCCGCACCCTCATAAAATCGCCATGCGCTTACTGCCCGTATTTCGCATCTCTGCCACTGGGAGTGTGCACCCACTCTGAAATAAGTCCAAGGATACACACTACCAGCTATACTCGCAACAATGTAAAGCATGACAACGTATAATTTAAATAGAATCCTAAATCCGTATAAAACAATATGTATCATTCATACGCAGTCATTCCGACTAAAGGTGAAATTTATAATTGTCGGTGATATACAATACAGCCTGAATGTTTTCTATTTGAAAAAAATAAAGAGTAATTAGGTATGTAATGGAAATTCATTATGTCCACAGGGTACAAAACGGAACTGAATTATACTGGGATCCGAATAAGAAGCGGAACTAGAAATTTAGGTAATGTTCAGATAATTTGTATCTACAATTATAATTTATTTAGAGTGTCTGTTGATTTGTCATATTTAAAAAAACGTCGCCTGAACGAACTGGTGATGATTTTTTTTGGTTCTGTAACGTTAAACCACAACAAGCAATTGTTGATAAGTCACCCATGGCAATCTAACGGATAAATGATACAGAATTTTTATGCAACGGATGACAACAAATAGGATTAAAATTAAGATTTTCAAAATCCGGTTCCCGATCCCATTTCACACTGGGAATCGGAAATCGTTTTAATTCAACAATTCTAATCGGAATCAGAATTCCAGTTACATCCTGTTTTTTTTCAACGCAATATCTCTCTGAAAATCCCGGTATGCCCCTTTAAATTAATGGTACAGTCCAACAACTTGGTTGGACTCCACTTGTTTCATCCCCCCAAACTTAATAGGATCGAGCTCCTGCGAGCACAGAATCAACAAACTAGGAGACTTACTAATCCAACCTTTATTCTACATTTCCGAATCTCCACCTTTGGCTATTCTTCTGGGTTCCAACGATTTCCCGAATCCGACTAAAATTTTGATTACATTTGGGTTCTGCTTCACTGAGTGCTAAAACCATAGTCATGAATTTTGGAAACACCAGTAATTATTGTCAAAACTCGACCGTAAATCGCCCACTACGTACAATTAACTGACCTACTGAATCCAGCGGAGTATGGTTTTTTTCAACTAATTCAAGGTTGCTTGCCAATGCGAAGGTCACAAAAACATCGGTTCTATTCCAGTGCTTTTTCCTTCTAAAACAGTATGATTTGCTTATGGCGCTAATTTCCAATGAGTAAAAAGTATTTTTGTTCCTAAATTTTATATTTCACCAGGTTTTTACTTAATCGAGCCGTACATCAAAAACATTAATACGCCAAATGCTCCAATTTATCACTCTAAATATTTGTTAAAATCACACTTAGTAAAAAAGTTTTTGATCTTGAAGAGCATTGAATTCGGTAACTTCAATTTGTATTTAATTATTAAAATTATTAACTACCACAATTTTATTTTCCTTCTAAACAGGTTAGCCGTTAGAAGCCACAATAACAACGCTCATACGAAAAAGGTGCTTTGTCTGGCAATATGTGTTGGAGCACAATTTTTTCCACCAAAATACAAATTTTATAAAGATCAATGCACTTACAGACAATTATCGTCGTTACGTCCCGAGACACGAAATACAATCCTCTGCATAAAACAACATCGAACTAGCCACTGACTCACAGTCTTATATCCGCTAGTTGTCACCTGCCTCGGCAGTCAGATACAGTGCTCACTCGCGAACGTACTGGAACTAAAAATCGAGCTTGCTTGACCTAAAATAAGAGTCACTTATGAGTAAAGTTTAACTTCTGTAGTTTTGCTGTCATCATATACTAGTACACTTAAATTTATTACTTAAGTTCTTTCTGTTAACAAACAAGTAAAACACTTAGAAGTTCATACCTTTCTACATATTTTTAAATAATGTCCATTTCTGCCTCTACAAACGTAACTACATCTGTCAACTTTCCGTGGACACGTCACACGGTTGATTCTCTAAGCGCAGCCAACTGAACTTGACGCAAAACCCCCTAAAAACGTACGGTTCGGACAACTCAACTACTATAATCATTTAACGCGCCAAAAGCAACGACATAACCATGAGTTGATGTCTACTCTTGTGGTTGGTTGAAATTCTAGTCATGAGTATATTAACTAGGATTTCCCACCAAATCGATTAGATTTGCTCGACTACAGCACTGATAGAAATTATTACAAAAACCTTACATCATGACCATTACCTGCATTATAGAATAATAATTCGAAAACAACCTAGTTATAAACACTGCAGGTCCCACAATTTGACCGCGCGATCATTCGTAGTACTTGGCAGCGGTCAGTTAAAATAGAAGCCCTAAAATACAAAAACACAAATTTTACAAAAATACATACATGATAACTCGTGGGACTAAGATATTTGTTTTAGAAGGATAGAGTCCAGTACTGGAACAGTGGGCCACATCAATATCATCGCCACTAGAGCACTACAACTGCAGTATGATTGCTAATTCCTTTTAAGAGGTGGAATTCGCACTAGATCATTATAAAACTTTGGCTACAAGTAATACTCTTGCTCTACTCCTAGTCGTTCTACAACATATTCCTTACGATATACTAAGTTGCTGTTCTTTTTTACTGTTGTCCTTTGTTTCTGTGATAGTTACAAAAATATATTACTTAAAAAGTCACCTACCAAAGTAAAAACAAATACCAAAAAGCGATTTGCAGTCACCGCGATCACCTGCAACAACACCAAAAGAGTTGATCACGTAAAATTAATTAAGGATACGACGGAAATAAATTCTAGCTAATTATCTGAACCCTACACTCAAATCATTAAGGCCAATATACTATCTTCGGGTTCTTTTTCTTATTTTTTAAACATAAGTTTTTCATATGTGTATTTAATTAGTTTCCGATTTGTATACCATCAGATTATCACTACCCTTTGTTCCTTGTTTAAGGTGGTTCACAAAACTATTTTTTTCCTAATTTTTTTTAAGCATTTACCTAGTTATGTTGCGACGGGTCGCATCTTAGTAGCGTTGCGCAAATAATCTGTATTTCGGCCAGATAGTCTAAATAAGCCGTGCGCATCTCCCAAGACAACGGTTCCGAATTTATCATAGTGTTCCGCCCCAGGACTATTAACCCAAACCAGTCTTGATCGGTTATAAATGAGCGATCAAGAAGACCGTAGTACAACATTAATTTGCGGTAAACGAGTTGCTGCAAACATTGAGGTTGATATGTACCTGGCATTATATGTTAAATTACTGATTAGGTACTTAGGTTATGTTGCTAGCTATAACACTAACCTAAACTCGGCGTAGACCGGTACAGGCAATGAGGCAATGGCAGATTAAAATAGAGATTTGGTTAGGGTCCTGTAAGGGACTTATGCTCGCATAACGGTCATGAATAATAATAAGTAATTTGAAATGGGGAGTTCGTATTTCCGCTATTCGCATTTGAACATTGAACTTCAAGCTTGTGTAAATCTTGCAACCTGTCTCTAATGCGCATCAGTGTGACACCCAACACATTCAGACCGGGATATTGATCCGGTTTGAGTAACAATGGTGAATTCTCGGACACTCCCGCCCCCCAGAACAAATCGTACTGATTAGCCTCAACTAAGAGGCATTGCTCTGTTCTTAACAGAGCGAGCCTGAGTCTAGGGTTCTGTTTAAATTTAGCATAGAGAGCCTCGCTCATAACCTTCACTTTTTTATGTTCCCAATACTGTAACATATACCTACCCACGTGGTACCGCTTCATTTTCCACTCTTCTCGTTTTAAAAGTTGTTTTACCCGACCAGGGTAATGGATTTTTAAAATCTTATGCGCTAATTTTAGGTAGCCGTAAAATATAGCTTTTTGATAGGTGTAATATTGCTCAACATTGGCAAAAGTAATGTCTTTAATTGTAAATTCTGCGGGATAAAAATTAAAAAAATATGATCTCGCCCTGTAAAAGGTACAATTATCATTTTCAATACTGTTAACGACTTAATTACACTTACAAGATATACGCCAATTACCCCGATTCGCATCAATAATGATCGGCACGTAACGTTTCGCCTTTTCGTAGCCCTCTTGCCACAGAACCCAAATATTTAAATGGTATATAATTATTAATTTATAATAATTCTGTACAATTTGTACGTCAGCGGTGCATTATTATCACACTTAGGTTACAGGGCACAATGCAGCATTGGCACGGTGACATCTGTTCCAGCTAAGGGACAACCCAAACACACACGCATGTGTACGAAATGCTTTACCCCGCTCGCCATTGGTTCTATCCATGCCTGTGTCTGACAGCATTCTCGCATGGACTCGCGAATCAGCGGATGGTCTAAGAAATGTAATGTGTTGCATACAAAGATGTTCATTTTTCGGGCGCGTGTTGCCGTTACGTTAACACGACGGTGCTCGGAAAGAAATCCCATCGGATGTGGTTGACCGAGAGCGTCCCGCTTAGGGAACGAGCGTACTAGCGATATAATCATGTAATCGCGCTCGTCACCCTGCCAAATATTGGCACAGCCTATCTTTATCGAGGGATAGAGGTCTCCCACCACCATTTTTAAAATTTCTGTCTGTGCTGCGTAGGCGGCATCAATGCCAATTTGTTCAGGTGGGATACCATGCTGAATTGTCAGCATTTCCAGCAACCGCGAAATAGCTGTAATTTCATGAAAATTGAACAGACTAACCCCATGATAATTTTGATCCCCCTCTATGTGCCAGAACACTATCGGAAGGTTCTGCTGCTGCATTGTTAACTGCGGACAAGCCGAGCTAGTGAGTGAATCGCCGGCAGAGCAAACTAACGGTGTTTCATTGTATATAATCCTGTTGGGTGGCCGCAGTAGCGGCTCCACCGACCGATAGTTATTCTGGAACTGTATTATAGCGCAGTGTGGGCTAAGATATGTCAAGTTCAGCAGAAACTCCATGCCAGATTCTTCGGCACCGAGCCGTTGCATTACCGGATTCGTTATGTATGCTGGTAACTGGTTGATGTCCCCCATTAAAATGATCTGTCCCGCTGCTGCCAAAGGCAGAATAACGGACATGCGCGGCAGGTCAACTGAAGCCGCTTCGTCGATCACGACGAGGTCAAATTTACTCTGACCGAAATTTGCTTGACCTTTTTGGTGATGATAAACATCAAGGGTGTTCACCATGTCCATTATTGCCAAGTCCATCGTACAGATTATGATCTTATGCATAAGCAGGGCAGTGCCTGAGCTCACCTCGCGCGTGCTAGTATCACCAGCTGCATTTGGGTCGGGTTTAGTGGCGCAATACGGTATCAGGTCCGAGTCAAGCAGATTAACGTCGTAGCCACGCCGGACATACCGCAGGACCCTGTCTAGCGGCACACCAGTATTCGCTTCGCTAAGCGTTTTCAAATTTTGTACAATTTTCAAGGCCAAAATGTTTGCCGCTGCATTAGTACTGGTCACGCATAGAATGCGTTTGTTGGAATCGGAAGTGCTCAGGGTCGACAGTATGCAGGCGAGACTACTTGTTTTACCTGTACCTGGTGGAGCCTTACATAGAACAAGTTTGGTACCCACCATAACAGAGTTGGCGACCAACTGCTGTTCGGCATTCAGCCAATTTAGGTGACCCGTATCGGTGATGGCTACTTCAGGCCAGGTGTTCGTACGCTGGGTGACAGCACTCGCGACTCCACAAAACAGTAACTCATATAAGGACTGCCAGGAAGTTTGGAACAGTTCTAGAAATAGCTTTCGGCGACTCAGCTCGGCGAGACGAATGCGCTGCTCATCGGACAATGAAACCGCGGCGTCTCCACTCTGGAGAGACTGACCGTTGTCCCCAGGAACAGTCGCTTCGTCTGGCTCCGCTGAGTCAGGAGATGACTGATAAATTACATTTGTTAACAGAGCGGTCAAATATTCGACAGCGGGTCCGGTTAGAGGAGCAACATACAGATCTTCGAATTGTCTAACTCCACCATGGCCATCAGAGAACACACGTTTGGTACCCACATTAAGTTTCAGGACAATAATGGTGTTTGTCTCATCATGTGGCCCAGAACCTACCAGTGCTGCCAAATACTTGAAACGCCAATTAGGATTTATCAACCGAACTAGTGATCCACTTAAGCGAACGTTACTCAGCTGCCTAGAATCTACCAGTGCTGTCAGGAACATGGAATCCGCAGGTGATTTATGGAAGTCTGCAAGGTCGCCAGGTGAGCGCAGGTCTATTTGTTCTAGCTCAGCAAGTGTTGTGTACCGTAGCGACTTAAGCCGAACGCGGGGAGGGTCATCCTCCTCGTACTGCAACTGTCCTAGCAACTCGGCCAGGGCTCTCAGTGGAAAATTATTCACGGTCACCGGTTGCGTAGGGTCCAACAATGGAAGTACGCTATCGCTGCTAACGCCTCTTGGCAACTGTGGGTAAGCAGGCACGTCATGTGCAACAGTACGTGAGCAGGGTCCCGATAAATTGGATGCGAAATGTGCCCAAACTTCGAAATATGGGGCCAAAAGCGGGTCAGTTATTTTTACCGGCTTACAAGTACGGTTCATTGTCCCTTGTTCCCCTTTCTCATTTGGTACCCCCTCACTGCTTTCAGGCAGCATAGACAACCGGCCTCTCTGGCCCGGATCGGGTCGAGTTTTTGTGCGAATACTGTCTAGCGTCTGAATTATAAGATGTGCAAGCGCATCGTCGTAGTAATCCCACTGAACAACTACAGCAAAAGGGAGGTACCGGGTGACATTATCCCGTGATATATATTCAACCCAAAACTGTAATTCAAAGTAGTGGAAACCCAACCGGCCCTCACAAGGCAAAGGCACATTGAAATACGATGTTGAATGAGGTGGGGCCGTGTGGATTGGGTGACTACGCCGCTCCGATGGAGCGTTCGGATCAGCCATAAATATCGGCAATGGTACCCGCGAGTTGGTTACGACCTCAAATGTCAGAATCGGGAGGTACCCACAGTCAGAATTACCCGTAATCGTCGGAAGTTCCCCTTCACTGTTTGCCCAGCCTGCTGTTCGGGCAAACCGTGCGTCACCATTGGTCACCCTGCAAAAATTAATCACCACCCAGCTCGAAAAACGGGCCTTTTTCAGTTCCTTTCTAGAACCTATCCGGTGACTCCCAATCCACTTCTGGTGCTCAGAAATTAACAGGCCCACAGGCGCGAAACGAAATTTTTGTAACTGCACGCTCTGCAGGTGATATTTAGAAGTGAAATGCTCAAACCCACTAATCAGCTCCTTGCAAATCGGACACCGTGTAAGAAGGCTAATCGGAAGCTGTGGCGGTCGCACGCTGTACAGCAACTGCTGCGATAATGTCAACCATAGTAATGGTTCCCAGGGGTCACTCCAAGACGTCAAATTGAGCCCACGTAATGAAAACTGTAGTGAATGTAGGGGCAAGTAAACAGAAATGCAGTGTTGCGACAAAACACTCTGAACCTGAGTACTCGACTCAGGCATAGCAGCAATAACAGCTAGACATGCACCAACCACCTGTGATACCGTTTGTGGTATCTCAAACCGAGTGTTATACTGCTCCACTGCATCAATGTTGGCCTCAGCCATGGCACACTTAAGCAATTTGGCAATAAATAAACAATATGTTTACGGGCACGTGTTTATTCACCGGTGTAAGAACGGCATAAGAAAATTACAACTGGTTAGGGTCCCAGATGGGAAATACGCAAAAGGCACCGATGTCACACATTGCTGTTGGTCCAAAGCTTAGCGTGTGTAAGGCGAAGCGCGTGTATTTTTACTTAAACTAGATCAACGACGACTCTGCGCTTAGATCCTAGGTGTTCTGTTTGTCTGATAATAAATTAGTTAATTTCAATTAACTTACTACTTTAACTTTGGGTTCTGAAATTAAACAAATAATAACACATATAAACATAGCATGTCAAACACAACAAAGAAATATATTCTTGCCGGTCGTATTCTCAGCGCAACGGGTAGCCTATTTAGCACTTTCAGACCTTAACTGGTACCTCGGTGAACTCTGATTGTTGTTGCTCGATTGCGCGACTAACTCTAAGCTTTGGGTTACATCAGGATTAGCAACAGCCTCGACAGCCATCTCGGCTTCCTCGGCTGACAATGTACGGGGTGTTATATCGGCATCCAAATTATGCTCCAAATTTTCGATTACAGATTCAGTTGTTTGCTGGGTTCCGCGTAAGTTTGGGACATAAGGGCCGGAGAACGGCTTTAAGCGTTCAACATGAACTCGTTTAGACCCTTCCCGTGGATTTGAAATGGATTTAATAACTACATCGGGATATTTAAGTTCGATAATCTCATACAACCCGTGCCATTCATATCCCAATTTTCGAGTCTTGCCCTTGTGTTGAAAAGGTATGTGCAACCAAACTTTTTGACCCACATAAAAATTTGGCTCTGCAGCCTTTCGGTCGTGATAGAGTTTCATATGGGTCTGTGCCTGTTTAATGTTTTGCTCCGCAAGTGTCCATGCGTTTTTCAAATTAATTTGGATATCACGAAAGTAATCATCCTCATCTAAATAATTTACATTGCTAATTGGAAGTTCAGTATCTATGGGCAGCCTAGGCTGCCTTCCATAAACTAATTCAAATGGACTAAACTTAGTTGACTCATTTACACTGACACGATATGCAAAACAGGCAAACGGCACAAACTCATCCCAGGTCCTCTGCGCTACATCGACATACTGCGAAACCATGTTCATAAAAGTTCTATTTATACGCTCAACTACTCCATTAGTTTGTGGACGATAAGGGGTACTAAATACTTTTCTAGTTCCAGTTAATTTACAAATTTGATCTACAAGTTCACTTCGAAAATTTGGGGCATTATCACTAACTAATACAGAAGGTGCCGAATGTCGACATACAACCTCGGTCATAAATAGTTTCGAAATAGTCGTTGCTTTTTGATCTGGGGTACAAATAGCCTCTGGGTACTTAGTAAATCGATCAATAAAAATTACAACATATTTATTACCATTATATGTCTGCGGCAAAGGTCCTAAAACATCGACATGATAAGAATAATTAGGTAGTACGGTAGGGATTGGCTGCAAAGGTGCTTTGTGCCTAAGTCCCCCAGTCTTACGCCGACTACACTCAATACAGGACTTACACCAGGACACAACATCACTGTACATTCCGTCCCAATAATACTTAGGCAATAGTTTCTGATATGTCTTAGCAGCTCCCAAATGCTGTCCACCCACCACGTCATCGTGGTGAGCCGACATAATTTCTTCCCGCATACTAAAGGGTACTACTAACTGCTCCCATATCACACCGGTCCGATGCTTCGGTACCGGGTAATGATGGTACAGTATATGGTCTCGTACTATATACCGTGGCTCTATGAGCGCAAAACGCGCAACCAGTTTATCATCATCCGGTTTTTTACCCAATTCTATGTATGCTTTGAGCGCCTTCAACTCTGGATCCTGTTCCTGCCGCTCTGCAAACTCGCGAGAACCTGGATTCCCTTGAGTATTGTCTGTGTCTGATGCCGTAATCATATAAGCGAATTTAATATCGTCAGGGTCTTCGACAGGTGACTGGCTAGATTCATGTTCTACACGGGACAAGGCGTCAACATGAGCCATATTTTTTCCAGCTCGGTGTTCCACGGTGAAATCATATTCAGTGAGGGCCAAAGCCCAACGTTGCAAACGTCCCGAGGCGTTTTTATTTGTTAACAACCACCTCAGTGCTGAATGGTCAGTAATAATGGTCACACGTTGGCCATATATGTAGTTCCTAAAGTATTTCATGAAATAAACTACCGCTAACGCCTCTAATTCTGTAGTAGTGTAGTTACGCTCAGCTTTCTGCAGTAAACGGCTGCCAAAGGCAATAGGGTGCATCTTATCATCATCCCCTTTTTGTGACAATACAGCGCCAATGGCTTTGCCACTTGCGTCTGTCTCTAAATAATATGGTTTCTTTGGATCGGCAATTTGTAATATTGGCGGAGTCATAAGTTTTTGCTTGAGATGCAGAAAGGCTTTCTCAGCCTCTTCGTTCCACTTAAACTGTTTAAGGGTACTCGTTAACTGGCTTAATGGCCGTGCAATTGCTGCAAAGTCCTTAATAAATCGACGGTAATAACTACAAAACCCCAAGAAACTACGCACCGAAGTAATATCAGTTGGAATTGGATAGTGTTCAACAGCAGCAACTTTCTTTGGGTCTGGCTGTAAGCCAGCTGCTGAGATAATATGTCCTAAGTATGGGACCTCATTACGCAAAAATTCGCATTTAGATGGCTTAATTTTTAAACCAACTTGTCTTAGACGTTCAAAAACTAATCTCAATCGCCTTAAGTGTTCCTCAAATGTGTCAGAAAACACGCATATGTCATCTATATAAATCAGGCATATGCGCTCTACAAGCCCACGTAATGTTGCTTCTAGTGTTCGCTGAAATGTAGCAGGGGCGTTACAGAGACCAAATGGCATTTTTGTAAATTGGTAGAGACCCGCAGGGGTAATAAAAGCTGTCTTTTCTACGGAATCAGGAGCCATGGGTACTTGCCAGTATCCTGAAATTAAGTCCATTACACTGAAGTATTTAGCCTGGCCAACACACTCCAAAAGGTCATTAATGTTTGGCAAAGGAAAGCAGTCCTTTTTAGTTACAGCATTCAATTTCCTATAGTCAATGCAAATTCGCAAAGACTTACCATCTTTCTTGTTCAAAACTACCATAGGACTCGCCCAGGGACTGGTGGATGGCTCGATGATTCCATATCGCAGCATGTTGTTCAGCTCGGTATCGACTTTATCCTTTGACTGAAATGGTACACGGTACGGTCGTTGTTTGATCGGTACGGCATCTCCCGTATCGATCGAGTGTTCCACTACTGAAATAGTACCACAATCATAATCATGTTTGGCAAATATATCCATAAATTCATTAAATAATTGAATCAAACGCTCTTTCTCAGTGGTTGAAATCCTACACTGTTCTAAATTTAATTCAGCTATAATGTCTTTTGGCGAGAGTCGGACTTCGTTTACGCTCAGGACACGAGCAGTATTAGGCTTGATCTTGCGTGATACTAATGGCTCAAGAACTCCTACAGTTAGGCCTTTATGCAACTTAACCGGAGCGTTGGACAAATTTAAAATACGCACTGGCACACTTATCTCTGGAGCATTTGAAACAAGTAGTTCAGCACAACACAATTCATATTCATGCATTAAATTATCAGCTGGTTCAAAGTGGACATCTGCATCGATGTCAAAGCCAGAGGCCGGGCAGGGTATAACTACTTCACATCTCGGAGGTACAGTAGTTAGTTCAGCAAGCTGAACTTTATGTACCTTTTGGGCACCTAATGGCATAGTCATGCCTCCAAGACTAGCCTTTCCCGTCCCGTAGTCAAGCGTCATGGTACCTAAATACCGTAACAAGTCAACACCAATAAGCATAGGACATGTACATTCATCAGACACATACACATGGAAGGGTAATTCAGTCTTACCAATCTTAAGATCTACCTTAACTGCACCTTGAATTTGTAAATCATGACCTGTAACTCCTACGGCAGAAGTCCAGGGCACCGGTACTAAAGCATCATCGCCTTTATCTAATTTTCGAAACATTTCCTCGGAAATAAGGGTTATATTACTTCCAGTGTCCAGCACAGCGCGTACAGTTTTTCCGTCTAGACTTAACTCAATTTCAGAATTCGCTTGACCTACCATAAGTATGGTCTGACTGCTCTCAGGGGCTAGTCCTGATAAGTTAGTAGAAAATTTAACTACACGTTTTAATTTGCGCTTACTATACCCAATACTCGGAGATTCTAGGGCTATCACAGCTCCGCTTTGATGAGGAGTATGGGTTAGGGGTAGGGTAACTACTTGCTCTGAGTCTCCTAAAACAGGGACTTTTGAAAAAGTAACTGACCGCGCTCGGTTGAAATCCCGGCGCCTATTTCGGCTCCCTTCCTCTGATTTCGCATAGCATAAATTACAACAACAGGCACAACATCCCAACCAGCGTTTGTACAGTATGCACAACCCGCAAATAATGACACCAACCAGCAACAACCCTAAGGTAACATAACTTATAATATCAGGGAAGGGTAAATCAAAAGTTGACTGGGACACTGCCAGCATTGATAGCTCACGCTTAAAGCGGTGCAAGCTTAAATTCGCTTGATATTCTACAGTCTCAATACTTCCCCAATTCGGAGGTGGTATACCGTTAATGTGCAACGAAAGATTATACGAATTCAGCGGAGCTACTTCAAAAAAGTCTGCGGGCCGGGTACTAGACATTAATACTCGATCACCAACTATTAACATGGTAAAGTTGGTGTATGGCAGAAATATCACCCCGCTTTCTGGTACTACTACAGTTTCTACCCGAGCAGACGGGGCTAATGTTCGAACTCTAGTAATTTGGACAGTTGGTTTTGGGGTTCTGAGCAATATGCCTGATCGCGTGGATTCCATTACCGTTCCAGGGGAAAATTGTTTTATTTCAAACACACATGTCTCGTTATTTACGATGTGGTCATTTAAACCTCGAAAGCACTTATCTGCAGCGCTGGTTGGTAAGGCCTCTAGGGCGCAAAACCACAATCCAGTCCGCTTATCACAATCCTTATGTTTTACTTCATGGTAAAAACCGGTACTTAAAATTCGGTCGTAAGTCACATAGCTTGGAAGGGCCAATCTTCCCAATGCCTGGTGCGCGCGCAAATTAAACCCCACATTGACAACCTTCATTAGAGGCAAAACATTATTTATTTTTACCCGAGGAATTTCTAATACTATTCCGAAACGCGTATTTCTGATATCGATTAATACCGGATACACTTTTACAAAATGAAAAAATAGCCCAGGGTCATTGGTATAAACAGTATCTATTAATGACTTTTCTTTTTTAACTAGAAGTTTAATTTGCGCCGCAGTTAACAATGCGGACGTCAGGGTACCCTGATCACTTGCAGTTACAAGAGCATCTAATACCCTCCGGGTTCCCAAAATAAATTGGTTATTTTGTGATATGAAGTGCATGGACCTCGTAAACTGGGTTAAAGAACACTCAAATGCGGCGCTAGCTTGCTCAATATACTTAGATAGTTCGTGGGTAATGGCAAATATTCGTTCTTGATTCACGGCTATTTTCTGTACATTCTCGGTATTTTCCAAAACTTGGTTATTCAAAATTTTCACACTTTGTTGTAAGGCAATTATTTTAGGCTCCAGGTGTGAAAGCTTAAGGCTATTAGCTATCCCGAGACCCGTACCCATAATTGAGGTTAACCCAGTTAACAACAACGGAACAAAACGTTTGTTTCGTTGACTATTCACAACTGTACAGGTGAATGGTTTGTCGTTACATAAATTGCGCATTAAGGACTCATAAAACTGGGGGTCAACAGAACCGACATAACTTTCAAATAATTTTGCTAACTCTGCATCCCTAAGCTTATGAAACAAAACCTGTTGGGTGGTACAGTTACAGCGTCGCGGAAGTGGTCCATCAAAAGTCAGGGGCACACAAGGCCTTATGCGACCATGACCCAGATGTATCACTACCGGGACATATACGGAGTCAACTGAAGTAAGAACGAGGCCTTCGGGTATCAAGCCAACGCCAAATGATGGGTAGATTTTGGGGTGCAATTGATGCAATGTCCTAGATAAACTTGACTGAGTAGGACACAACATAGTAAAAATTATTGTCAAAAACAGAAAAGGTAGAATATGGCTCTTTATTTTAAAACAATTAGACCTACAAGCACCAAGAACTTTCGGCTTACTCGCTTTGGGCGTTGTATTGTTCTCGATATTTGTGGTTGATTTTTGTATAATACTACTTTGAAAAGTACTAGCGGAGTCAGCTACATCCTTAGCAGTTACCGTTCCCACAAAATTAGGATATGATTTCTCTACTAGCAGGGCATTTTGCTTGCGCAGCATGTCCAGTTCATTCCTAAGTTTTTGTAATTCGGTCGGTTTCGAAGGGGGTGGTGAATCGGTAATAATTTCCGAAGTGGCTACAGTTGTAGCTACTACATTCTTAACGGGTTGGGCGGGCGGTAAAGCGGGTAAGTTGGGTATATTGGGACGTGGAAGGGCATTAAATTGTGGTCTATAACCATAAGTTCGGTTAATTGGGTTTGCAAACCGTTGCATACCTTGATACTGACCTCCCGATCTTGTAAAGTCACCGTTGCGTAACAAACAGGCCATGGCAATATGTCCTATTTTTCCACAATTATAGCAACGGGGGCCACGAGGTGAAAAATTTGATGCAAAATTTCGATTCGGATTATTTCCGTTATTTCTCGCGGTAAAATTTCGATTCGGGGCGGGTCCAGCACGGTTTCTTGAGTTTTGACTAAAATTTCGATTTTTACGAACGTTTTGCATTAAATGTTTTTGGTTATCGGCTAATAACTGAACCCCCCGTGCCAAAGTCTGCATAGTTTCTGCCCCCGATGTCAATGCATTCACTTGGTTAACGCCCGCGGTTTGACCACACAATACGGACTGCATGTCTAAGCGCTGCGCCAGATCCTCAGCTTCTTTTAGCGTTTTTGGCATGTCTCGGAAAACTTCTAACTTAGCGCTAGACGGCCTTAAGCCACCAAAAAATCTATTAATTACGCGGCGGTCAAATGCAGCGTTATCCATGTTCGGATACAAACTACGACATGCCCGCTTAATAGCCTTTAAATAGGCTGAAACGCTCTCTCCCGCTAATTGCCGTCGCTGCTCTAGGGCAGCCTCATGATACATGGCCCATTCGGGGGTATTTAGCTGGGTTTCTAAAGCGGTTACTAAGTCCGGAAACCTATGCTTAGACTGCTCAGGCACTCGCTCATATGCATCTCTAGCGCGGTCCTTTAAATACGCGGGAAGGACCTTTAACTTCATCTCGTCGTCTATTAATCTAGCGTTGCAATACGTATTAAAATTTTCAATCCACGTCTTAAAGTCAGAACCAGCTAAATCTCCCCGATAAAATGACACGGCCAAATCTGTATCAGCCCCTAAACGGACACGTTGCGAGATTTGATCGAAATCATCCGTTAAATCTCTTAGGCCTTCGTCTAGGCGTGTAGCTAAATCTTTTACAACCGTGTCTAATTGCACTAAATTTCGATTAATAGCTTCCATATTTTTCGTATCACTCGCAACTAATCCGCTAAGGGTTGCAACAGGCTCCGAAAAATTAGAGTCTTCGTCACTAGA